>CAUYPK010139632.1:0-14168 GCA_963574355.1 Loris lydekkerianus
CTGGAACATATTCTCCTTAGCAAAGTATCCCAGGAATGGAAGAAAAAGTATCCAATGTACTCAGCCCTACTATGAAGCTAAACTATAGCTTTCACATGAAGGCTATAACCCAACTATACCACAAGACTATGGTGAAAGGACTAAGGAATGGGAAGGGAGGGGGGTGGTTTGGGTGGAGGGAGGGTAATGGGTTGGGCCACATCTATGGTGCATATTTTTATCTATAATAAAAAATAAAATAAAAATAATAGTAATAATAATAATAATAAACTTAAAACATTTATGGTACTCTTCATAGCCTCTATTCAAAGCCAAGATAGCTGTTCTTTCCATCCATGTCTGATAAGAAATTCCCTAAACCAACACTCATATCATAGCTTGAAAGCTGTCCAGTGAAATTTATATCTGTCCAAACTCTAAGAATATGTTTGTTTTTTTCTATCCATTTTGGATGATCCCTTTGTGATATCCTATAATAGTCTACATTCCAAAGAAGTAGGTGAAACTCTTGATAGCTAGCTGCATGGGGGGAGTGAAGGGGACCCTCTCATACCCACAACATGTATTATACAGGCAGCTTAGGAATTTTCAATGTAATTCCTTTTACACTATAATTTTGGCTGACTGTACAAAAAAGCACTGTACAAAGAAGGAAAAGTTTATGCTTGAACTCCCTGCAGGGAATTTATTTTATTATTTCTAAAATCCAAAAAGAAATCATTTGAGCAAAGTAATAGATAAAAACAAGTTGGTATCAAATAGAAGATTTAGAGAAAAGAGATGAACTAGGAAAAGGGAAAGGAGACACCAATTCCAACATATTGTAGTGTAAGGATTAGAGAAAATTGTTACCTATTATTGGCCCACAACCTTTGCTGTAAAAACTCTTTTTTAAACCTATTGGACAAAATCATCCAGTCCAAAACTTATTGGACTAAGTTTTGCATTGAAGTTTATATAACCTGGATGAATCTATTCATTAATAGATTAATAAATCTATTAATCTATTCTGAATAATGTAGAGAAGGAAGAGGAATCAAAGGAATGAACCCATAACTGGGCAAAGGATAGAGAAAAGATGAAGCTGGAGGGCAGGCTCTGAAGGAAACACATGAACTGTAGCAATAGGGATGCTTCAAAGTAAAATGCAGAATGATATGGAAACTACCAAAAAATACACTTGGATTTCTGGGGGTGGGGGAGAACCTGGCAAAAGGACTAAGTTTTACATTGACGTTTATACAAGCTGTTTATGAAAAAGATCCTTGCAGACAGGGGAAAATTTCTACATCTGGGTTATGGTAGAACTTGAGTTGCTTTAAAAGTCATAGTAGGAATTGTGTCTCAACATAATAAAAATTTTAACATGTGTAGTAGGAGAAAATACGTGTTTTATGCAAGGAAGTATGAAATATCTAAAGAAATGTTACAAAATGTTATCGCTGTTGTTGTTTAACCAAGATCTCTTTTCAAAGTTCCCCTAGTGTCTTCAATTAGGCACATTGGCTCTGAAATAATTTTGATAGGTATTGGAAATTTTGGTTCCATCTCCTAGGACCACCATCCGTAGGAATAGAATTAATCCTTGCTAATCAACTCAGCATTATTGCCTTAAGCAGTACAGGTGGCCAAATCTAGATGAAATACAGAAATCACACATTCCTTCTATTCCTGTGTGTTCTTGCCTACTAATCTATAATTCTCCTGCCTATAAACAGTTCCTTCCTAGCAACAATATACTATGATATCACTGGCTATTTTTATTCATTAATGCCAGCTGGCTAGCAGTGCCTGAAGGTATAGAAAGAAATATTTGTAGATAGTTTTACCATATGCTTTGTTAAAAGCTGATGCAGTTCTTTTATGAAAGCTGGGATTGGCCAGGCACCATGTGTACAAAGCAAAGACCAGCCAAGTGAAATAAGGATCAAGGCTTCCTACAAAAGAAGAATTTTTTTCTCTTTGTCACTTTTGACTTATGATCTTCTTTGTAGCTAGGTATTAAGAATAACTAAAACTATCTCAGGCAACATCACCACTATGAATTTATAAGCTGTGTTCCAGAGATCATTCTTTATTGCAGGCACTAGAACTAAAGACAGTAGAGATGATTATTGTTTGATAAAAAATGAAACCTCTGTTATAAAATTATTCCAGGTTGACAATCTGACAAGTGGATACTGTTTCTATCCTGGGGGAGGGTATTAGATCTATGCTAAGGGCAACAGGAAGCAATAGGGGAAGGGAGTAACTCAATTACACGTTTTTGTGTACCATGAAACCATCATTTTGGCAGAAGGAAACCATACTGAAGAGGAGGAAGAATAGATTAGATGATGGTTTGGACTAAATTGTAGGTATGAGAACCAAAAAACATTTCAATCCTATGAGGCATGGGAGCAACAAATCATGTTTCAATTCCCAGGCACTGATTTCTCAGTTCTGCCAAAAATCCTTACACCCCAAACCACATGCATTATTTATCCTATTCTCTGTGTGCTAAGAAGGGCCTGTCAGGTGCTAGTAGCTATGGCTACTGATAACAGAGGGCCAGATCCTCAGATGCAGCTGCCAAGCAGATAGAATTGAAGCAGACCACGCCAAGGCCGGAAGGAGCAGAGTTATAAGACTTACTATGTATGGGATCTTAACAGAGGTAATAGCAGGAAAGAGAAAAGGAGTCAATGGAACAAAGAATCAGCAGGGCACCCATCACCCCTTAATCTGCCCCCAAACAGTGATGAAAAGCGTACTCCTTTGGTTGCTGTACACAATCAGATTTCCTTTTGCAAAATAGATCTTATCTCATTGAATTTGATGACCAACACTCTGTCATAAAGATCTAAGAAGCAAAGTATAAAAAATAAAATCAAAAGAATACAAAAATTTTCTTCAGGAGTGCTGCATTTGACAGTGCAGCAGCTGGAGATGAAAGCAATCCCGGGACTAAATAAAGATGTTACATTTGATGAAAGCATTAGCTCCTCCGTATAATGAAGAGACCTAAACCCAGCACATCTTATGGTGTTCTGCGGATGACAAGACAAAATCGTTAACAGCAGTCCAGAATACAGTCAACTTTTAAGGCTAGAAGCACTGTTCACCTGTACATAATTCTCTTGGACAAGATAGGTGGAAATGGGCTGTTAATAAGATCTCCTTCATACAGAAGTTTGAAAGTTGAAAAAAGCTGATATTAAACTGAAGAAATGTTTTGAATGTATAATGAAACACAAATCTGATGAACAAACTTATCTGGAAAGCAACACTCACTCTGGGGGAAGCCAGACACCATGTCAGAATTTCAACTTCCTGAGATTGCCTTACTGTAAGAAAACCTAACCTAGTCAACATATAGATGTTCTGTGGAAAGAGAGGTGCCTGACTAGCTCCTTGCAGTTCACACCAAACCGGCCCAAGCACATGGCATGGAATGGGAAGCTATCTTGGACATCAGTTCAGTTGAACCATCAAATGACACCAGCCCTATTTAAACATCTGACTGCAACTACATGAGAAATTCCAAGAGAAAAATGCCCAGCTGATCACGATCAACCAACAGAATCATGAAAAATAATTAAAAATTATTATTTTTAAGTCATTAAGTTTGGAATGGTTTGTTATAGCAATAGTAGGAATAGTAGCAACTTGCCAAAATCTCAGTGCAATTTTTTAAAAGTTAAATTTGATACCCTTACCAGCCTAAATTAACCTGTTATAAATAGAAGGTTTTTCATATAAGCCTCAACGTAACCACAAAGCAAAAACCTATAAGAGATACACAAAAGATAAAACTAAAAGAACCAAAGCTTACCACTAGAAAAAGCCATTAAACCACAGAAAGAAAACAGGAAAGGGGGAAGGTAATAAATGATCTACAAAACAATTAGCAAAATGGCAGGAATAAGACCATACCTATCAATAAATTCCTTAAATGTAAGTGAATTAAATTCATTTAAAAGATACAGAATGACTAAGTGGATTTTTATAAAGACCTAAGGATATGCTATCTACAAGAGACTCATCTCACCTGTAAGGACATACATAGAAAATATGCTGCTGAATGACAAATAGGTCAATGAAGAAACTTAAAAGGAAATTTAAAAACTTTTTAACAAGTGAAAATGTAAATACAACATACCAAAATCTGTGGAATATAGCAAGAGAAGTATTAAAAGAAACAATCCAAAATCCAAAATTGGTAGAAGGAAAGAAATAATAAACATTAGAGCAAAAATAAATGAAATAGATATTTTTAAAAATTATAAAAGATCAACAAAAATGAAAAATTGGTTTTTCATACAAGCAAAATCAACAAAACTTTAGCTAGACTAAGAAAAAAAGGAGAGAAGCCTAAATTAATAACATCAGAAATAAAAAAGGAGATTTTATAATTGATATCATAGGAATACAAAGGATCATTAGAGATTATTACAAACAAATATATGCCAACAAACTATAAAATCTAGAAGAAATGAATAAATTTCTGGATGCATACAATCTATGAAGATTGACCTATAAAGAAAAACCTGTACAAACCAATAACAAGTAATGAGATTGAATCAGTAATTTAAAAAACTCTAAGAAAGAAAAACCCAGGACCAAATGGCTTTGTTACTGAAGTCTAACAAAAGTTCTAATACCAATTCTTCCCAAAGAATTCTGAAAAAATTAAGGGAAGAAAATTCATCTAGACCAGTGGTTCTCAACCCTTGGGGTCTCCTACATATCAGATATTTACATTAAAATTCATAACAGGAGCAAAATTACAGATATGAAGTAGCAATGAAAATAATTTTATGGTTGGGGGTTACCACAACATGAGGGTTGCAGCATTAGGAAGGTTGAGAAACAGTGATCTAGACTCTTTCAACAAGGCCAGTATTACCCTAATATCAAAAATAAAGACACACAGAAAAAGAAAAGTAAAGGCCAATATTCTTATGAATATAGATGTAAAAATCTTCAATTAGCAAACTAAATCCAATGCCACATCAAAAAGATAATATATCATGAACTGGGTGCAGTGAATTATGCCTGTAATCCTAGTACTCTGAGAGGCTAAAGCAGGTGGATTATCTGAGCTCAGGAGTTCAAGACCAGAACAGCAAGGTCTGAGCAAGAGCAAGACCTTATCTCTAAAAATAGCTGGGCATTGTGGTGGGCTCCTATAGTCGGAGCTACCTAGGAGCCTGAGGAAAGAGGATTGCTTGAGCCCAAGTTTGAGGTTGCTGTAAGCTATGACACCACCACACTACACTGAGGGCAGCAAAGTGAGACACAGTCTCAAAAAAAAAAAAAAAGAAAGAAAAGAAACTTTGGGAGGCTAAGGTTGTAGATTTTCTGAGCTCATGAGTTCAAAACCAGCCTGAGCTAGAGAAAGACCTCATATCTAAAAATAGCCGGATGTTGTGGAGGGCACCTATAGTCCCAGCTATTGGGGGGGCTAAGGCAAGAGAATCACTTAAGCCCAAGAGTTTGTGGTTGCTATGAGCTGTGATGCTACAGCACTCTACCAAACATGACAAAGTGAGACTCTGTCTCAAAAAAAATTATACATTGTGATCAAATTGGATTTAGCCTAGAAATGCAAGGATCGTTCAACATACATAGGTCAATAAATGTAAATCACATTAACAGATTAAAGGACAAAAATCATGTGACTATCTGAATAGATGCAGAAAAATCATGTTAAAAATTCAACATCCCTTCATGACAAAAACTCCCAAAAAACCAAGTACCCAAAAAATATACCTCAAAACAATAAAAGCCATATATGACAAAACCACAGCTAATATCATATTGAGTGGCAAAAAGTTGAAAGCCTTTCCTTTAAGATCTGCAACAAACAAGGATGCCCACTTCCACCATTTTTATTCAATGTAGTATTGTAAGTCCCAGCCAAAGCAATTAGGCAATAGAAAAAAATAAAAGGCAATAAAATTGGAAAGGAGGAAGTCACACTGTTTCATTTTGCAGATGTCATGATCTTATATTTAGAAAAATCTTAAGGTTCAACAAAACTACTATAATGGATAAACAAGTTCAATAAAGTTCTAGGATAAAAAACCAACATACAAAATTAGGTAGCATTACTATACACCAATACACTGAACAATCTGCAAAAGAAATCAAGAAACCAATCACATTTACAACAGTTACCCCAAAATAAAATAAAATGCCTAAGAATAAATTTAAATGAAGAGGTGTAAGATGCCTACAATGAAAACTATAAAATACTGATGAAAGAAATGGAAAAGGATACAAAAAAGTGAAAATATATGTTCACAGATTGAAAGAATTAATATTATTAAAATGCAATCCTACTACCCAAAGCAATGCACAGATTCAACACAATCCCTATTAAAACATCAATGACATTCTTCACAGAAATGGAAAAAAATCTTAAAATTTGTATGGAACTGCAAAAATTAAAAAAAAAAAAAGAATAGTCAAGGCAATCCTAAGCAAAAAGTACAAAGCTGGATGAATCACACTTCATGACTTCAAAATATTCTGCAAAATTGTAGTAACCAAATAAGCATGGCTCTGGTATAAAAACAGACACATAAATTAATGGCATACAATAAAGAACCCAGAGGTAAATGCACACATTTACAACCAAACTAATTTTTGACAAAGAATTCACAAACATATATTGAATCTTTAATAAATAGTGCTAGAAAAGCCAGATATTCATAAGAAGCAGAAAGAAACTAGACTCCTACCTTTTACCATACACAAAAAAATTAACTCAAAATAGATTAAAGACTTAAATCTGAGTTATTAAACTATGAAACCACTAAAAGAAAACATAGTGTAAACACTTTAGGACATTGATATGGGCAAAAACTGGGGGAAATAAGATCTCAAAAGCACAGGCAAAAAGAGATGATTGGGATTATATCAAATCAAAAATCTCACTATCAAATATAACAACCTATAAAATGGGAGGAAATATTTTCAAACCATCCATCTGGCAAGGGATTAATGTCCAGAATATATAAGAAACTTATACTTGCCTAGCAAGGGAAATACATAAGTAGAATACACATATAAGGAACTCAAACTACTCAGCAGGGAAAAACAAATAATCTGATTTAAAATTGTACAAATGATCTGAACAAATACTGTGAAAAGAAGACATACAAATGGCCAACAGGTATATGAAAAAATGTTCAACATCACTCAACATCAGGGAAATACAAATCAAAACTACAATAAGATATCATCTCACCCAAGTGAGATGGCTATTATCAAACAGACACAAAATAGCAAAGGCTGGAGAGGATTCAGAGAAAACAGAAATGCTCCTACACTATCAGTGGGAATACAAGTTAGTACAGCCACTGTAGAAAGCAGTGCTGCGACATGGGAGGGGACCGCAGGACATGGGAGGGGACTGCAGCGCAGTGGACTGAGAATTTCCCAAGTGGGTTTCTCCCACTGGGAGATGGAGAGAGGGACGGTGTGGGAAATTCACACGTAAGATTTTTATGGAGAGGCTCAGGAACTATAGCTCAGCGGCTAAAGTATCAGCCACACACACCAGAGCCGGTGGGTTCAAACCCAGCCTGGGCCTGCCAAACAACAATAACAACTACAACAACAACAACAAAATAGCTAGGTATTGTGGGAGGCACCTGTAGTCTCAGCTACTTGGGAAGCTGAGGCAAGAGAATTGCTTAAGCCCAAGAGTTGGAGGTTGCTGTGAGCTGTGACAGCACAGCACTCTACCAAGGGCACCATAGTGAGACTCTGTCTTAAAAAAAAAAAAAAAGAAAGAAAAGAAAAGAAAAGAAAAGAAAAGAAAAGAAAAGAAAAGAAAAGAAAAAGATTTCTATGGAGAGACTGGCCAGAGAAACACCTTATCACCCTGTAGTGATACAGATAGGCACCACTCTGAACGAATTCTCAAGAGCTTTTTATTAGGATTTAAGGGTGTGTATATCCAAAGTAACAAAGTGAGAAGTTAACAGTCTCATGACTCAATTAAACAGGTGGTCTTTAAAGAAGACGACTATCAGGGTGAAGGACAGTAAAGCACTAAATCAGGGATTAAGCAACACTATGGTAGGGGCTTAATGTGGGAAAGGTATAGCCCCCGGGCTAGATAGCTATGGTTGGAGGGTAATTGCCAGCTGCTTTCTAACTTTACTGACATCCTGTCTCTGCTAAACTGCTGATTTCTATCCAGACATTTTCCCAGGCTAGCTTCTTATCTACTCTGATGAACATTCCGATCCCCTTGCCACCTGTAGGGATGCAGAGCAGGAGGAGGCTGAGGCCTGGGGCCACCCCACAAGAGTCCTCTGGAATGCCCGCCTATGCTATGCTTCTGCCTACAAAGCTTACGAAGAGGCCTCAAAAAACTAAAAATACGTTCCAGCTCCATCCATATGAACATAAAAGCATTAATGTATACATTATCTACCTCTTTATGATTTAATTTTTTAAAAAACCCTAAAAATAGAATTGCCATCTGATCAATCCCACCATGATATATCGTGAAAGTAAAGGAAACAAGTATTTTGAAAAGATATCTATCTGCACTCCCACGTTTATTGCAGCACTAACCACAATTGCCAAGATTAGAATCAAAGCGTCCATCAGTGAAAAAATGGATAAAGAACATGTGGTATGTGTTCACAATGGAATACTATTCAGCCATAAAAAATAAGGAAATTCTATCATTCATGGCACTGTGGAGGGAACTAGAGAACATGGTGTTAAGTAAAACAAGCCAGGCACAGAAAGGTTAATACTGCATGTTCTTACTCAAAATTTGGAAGCTAAAAATGTTGTTCTCACAGAAACAAAGAGCAGAATAATAGTTACCAGAGGCCAGGAAGGATTGAGATAAAGCTATGCTAATGAATATAAGATTACAGTTACATAAGAGGAGTAAGTTTAGTGTTCTGCAGCACAGTAAGACGACTACACTTAACAATAATTTGTTGCATATTTCAAAATAGCTAAAGAGAGGATTTTGAATGTTTCTAATGCAAAGAAATAATAAATATCTGAGGTGGTGGATATCACAATTACCCTCCTTATTTACATATTTTATGCATCAAAATAGCACATGTACCCTATGAATATGTACAATTACATATCAATTTAATTTTTTTTAAATAGATTTTTTTTAAAAGACTAAATTCTATAGACCTGAGCTGTGAAGCAGAGTAGCTCCCAGCCACAGATAGTTATATAAATTTGAATTAATTAAATTTAAATTATTCTTAAAATTCAGCCACATTTCCAATGCTTAACAGCCATGGTAACTAGAGATTACCACATCAGGCAGAGCAGATTAGAGAACATTTTTCATTACCATAGAAAGTTCTTTTAGCACTATTACAGATCAATCCATGCTTCTCTGTAGAAAGATGGGACTTTCACAATGTGTTCTGTCTGCTTAAGCATACAGCTAATTGAAAGCAAAGTGCTAAGACCTTCATGCAACTGAGCTGAGGGAAGAAAGGAAAACCTAGACTCGAATTTGAAACAAAGTTGGTAAAACTTGTCCAGGTAGAATTTTTCTAAGGGAGACTCTTAAAAAGTAAAACTTTTTTGTTAATTATTGTACGCTGCTCCAGCACTAACTGGTCTCATTTTGTTATTGACTATAGGACAGACTCTTAGAAGAAAAATCATCTCAAACTTGGCCTTGCAAAGCTGGGGCAAGCATGCTGCTATAATTGAATAGAACATTATGCAGAATTCATAAAGGCTTTTGCCTGACAGAGAATCATTAAGATAAATCAACTGGAAAAGAACAAGGATCCAGTATTTTGGCATGGATCCATAAAAAAATGTTGCTTTTCATTGCAAGATTCCTTTTGCTCCTTGAGGGAAATTCTGAATCTATATAGAAGTATATGCCTATGTCTACCTGGGAGAACCACAGAAAACGAACAGACAGGCACACAAAGCAGTTACGCATATATACATATATTGGAATGCCTCTAGAAAGCAGATAGGCTTACCATGTCATCTTTTTACAGGTCTTTGAGACAACTTGATGGGGGAGGTATAGGTAAACATCAAGAAACATTATTTTTAAAGTGATGACTTTCTAATGACATTTAAGATGGGAACAAAGTTTTTAAATCAAGTGTGAGGTGAAGACTCATGACACACAAGATATAAGATGCAGAGTATTTCATTTGATCTTGTGTGGGCCATGAAAGAATTCCTGCCTGTGTCTCTACCTCATTCCTTTTGTCCTCCAAAATGCTGTTTATCCTCATGCACCAATAAGCCTCAACCACCAAAGATCTCTAAGAGGGCTGCACGCTTACTCTTTATTTTTGGATAAGTGGGGGAAGGTTACTTACGGCTACATTCTAGATATCCTATGACAAAAATAATATCTGTGGGACGTCTCTGAGACCTGTTTGGTGATATGACTAACCTAGAGAGACATCTTTTTCAATGTAAAACACCTAAAAAGGATATGATTATCTATATTTTTCTGATAAGAAACTATATTTAATTTCCTAAAATAAAATTATATTTGCTGCACAGGGCCAGTAGTGGGAAAGAACTGATGAATTATCATCTGAAGAGCCTCAAAGACAGGGCATTGTGTGCAATTCAGCACAATAATCAGTTAAATATACATATTCCAATGTTATGGGTATCTAATCTATAAGGATCTTTGCATCATCTGTTTCCATGCAGAAGACTAGTTTCTGTAACAAGTAAGATGTACCAGACAACAGTGAGCCTGGTGCTGCAGTTTCTTTAGCAAATGAGCTGAATAAAATGTAGAGGCCTTTTTATAGTTCTAGTTGAACACACAAGTACCATACCCATGTACCTGAGTTTTTCCCTTTTCTCTTTCTTCTCTTGCCTACACTGAAATTAGAGGAAGTATATATGATAGCCAAAAGAATTGCCCTGCAACTTCAAAAAATAATTTTTTAAATACCATTGAGCTTAAACCTAGCATGGAAAATTTCAACCTAAAAGATTAAATTTGTAGAAAGTTACTACCAGATGAGGACTAAATTTATAATGGAAACCACACTACAGACACTATTACATATGAGTCATTACTAAAAATGTTGCTTTATTTATATAGTAAGCTATATATACTATATGTTACAAATTTATTAAGATAAGAGACAGACATTATCTTGAAAATGTCCACTAATGTTTGCAAAGAATTTTAGCTTTTATAAAAGAGAGATACGATTCTTCCCCATAGAAGGTATTCAATACAAATTTGTCACATTGAATTACATTTGAATTTTATTATTTTAGATTTAGGGATAGGCTTCCCCGCACTAAAATTAAAGTTTTCTAACTACAAGAAAAAAAAAAAAAACTCTGATTTCCTTAAATAGTGCCAGAAAAATGCTACAGATTAAAGTTGGTATATTTAATTTAAAAGCAATTTTTAAATGTAATAAATCATTTGTGTATAAATACATGTTGTAGATAACAAATGTCTGTACTACCATAATAGACAAAATAATCCTCTACTTTGTGTTTTGAAATTTAAAACTCCCCTGCCCCCTCTTCATTTGAGAGGCACCAAGGAGCAAGAGGTTGGGTAGTAATGAGTAGTCATCAAAATGATTCTCATTCAGTTGGTATTACCCATCCTGAATGACTCAGGTAGGGCTATGTGCACCTAACGTAGAGAGTCTGTTAACATAAACCAAACCTAGGAAGGGTTTGGTTTATAACATTCCATAGCACACACACACACACACACACACACACACACACACACCATGAACACAAGAATTTTTGTCCATTTATTCACTGCCATAGCCTCAGCAAATATAACAGTGACTGGCACATAGTTGGTGCTTAATAAATATTTGTTGATTCCTCCCAATGAATAATTAAATAACCCTCGCATTACCATTTCACCATGGTTAAAGTTATTTTATCAAAAAGAATTTCCTTTCTTCTTGTGCCATCTGGATGGGATTCACAATGACCTTAGTGATGTGTGCTTGGTCTTTCAGTAACTAGTGAGGAGTACCAACTCCAGCTGGCAGGGAAGCAGAACTGGAGTCAGAATCCATATTCCAGGCACAAATCTCCTCCCACTCCCGAAGATTTGCAGGACCTTGAGCAAGGGTACTGGGAATGCCCTCCAGCCAAAGATAGCCAAGGACACCTGGCAGTGTTTTGAGAGTATAGGTACTTTGCGAGGAAGGAGAATGTTCACCATGAAGAATGTGGGTCTTCTTAATAGGAGAGTGTTGGAGGGGAATTACAGGATTTGGCCTTGTGTTTAGTAATTTCAAAGAGAGGTTAAGGAAGCAAGCTCAGGATTAGGTGCTGTCAGGAAGTGGGTGCAATTGTGCGTTTGACAATCTTGACTCTTATCTAGAAGATGAGAAGAGTAGAAGTTGTATTGGTAGAGAAATAATAGTGTCTCACAATAACAAGGAAAGGAGGATGTTTGGTCATTTCTCACTTTGGGAAATGTTCTTGTACTCAAGAACATGATTCTAGAGTGGTCCTGCTTTTGTCTGGTTCCCTCATGGTTCCAGAACTGCCTTGTCTGGTGTTCTGTGAAATTGTCTGTGCTCCACAACTGTATGTACCAGGTCAGCTCCAAGCCACCTAAAGGCCTAGCCAGGGAAGCCAGCTCTCACATGCACTGGCCTGCTTTTCTTTTTCTTAAGACACATACCATTTATCTAAGTATTAAAAGGTTAAAAATCAGCCTCATTGTTAAACAATATGTTTTCTCCTCCTACTTTGACAATTGTATTTCTAACAGCAAGCCTCGAAAGCCTAGCTAACAGTATGTTTTTATATGACTGAAAGTTGGAAACATTTTTCAAAAGATTAAATTTAATAACTATTCTGCCTGTCTGGATATTATAGATAAGTTCAGTGATGTTTGTATGACTAAAAAAAGACCTATATGATTCATGAATTCTTTTATATTTCATAAATTTTTTAGCCTAAATTTTAGAAAATTACTAATTTTGTTGTAAGAGTGAAATTTTTCATTCAATTTGTGTTCTGCACAAATGTCTTAACGCTGTAAGTGGGTAAATGAGGTGAAAGCTATGTTGATTAGTAGGATGTAAGCACTCCAATTTGTACAAATAATCAACACATCGAATCCCATAATGGCATAAATGTATTTATGATCTATGTACAAATGAATTAGTTAAAAAAAAAAAAAAATTGTGTTCTGACAAGAGTGATCTAACAAATTTAAAATAAACATAATGTTAAAAGTAATAAAATTTGGGCATATTTTTATCAAAAATAGAAAAAAATTAAAACTATAGATATTTTCAAAAAAATTTCTTTCAACGTATTCAAAATTGTAGAAATCAACTGGCAAAATAAATACTATTTAATATCAAAATATCAAATAAAAATTATGTAAAGAATGCTGAAATCTAATTTAATATTTTAAAAATATAAGTAAATCTTTTAAAATCTATTTATTAAAAAATTAAATTGCATTGTTTTAGCATTCAACGTCCATCTAGTTGCCAATGTAAAGAATTTCCATCACCTTTCACCAGTATCACATCTAGGCCTACATATATACAATATGATGGGAGATAGTGACAGGAGTTATTGAAAAACATTCTTCAACAACCATGTACAAACTATTGAAAATACCTTGCTATTTTCATAGGTATCTCTGAATTCAACAAGTGAAACATGAAAAGAATAAATGGACTCTTGGTGCTACTGAGAAATAATATTTCATGATGCAAGAAAGCTATTATGTTTATGCTCTCAAGAGTGTTTATTGAGTTAATTTCTCTTTTCTCTTACTTAGGTACTTTTGCTATTTAAATCCTTTCTCTTTTTTTTGTTTTTGTTTTGTTTTTTCCCCAATAAAACTTTATTTACAAATATAGGTGGTGGACAGAACTTGGTTTGGGGGGACTAGATGATTAGTGTTTAAACTTGTTTTTTGTTTCCTTTTTTGTCTTTTTGGATAAATTTTTATTTTTTTATTATTAAATCATAGCTGTGTACATTAGAGCAATTAAGGGGTACAATGTGCTGATTTAATATTAAATCTGAAATATTCTCATCAAACTGTTCAACGTAGGCTTCATGGCATTTTCTTAGTTATTGTATGTAGGCGTTTGTATTCTGCATTTTGTAAGTTTCCCCTGTACCCATTCTAAGGTGCACCGTTTATTATTATTTTGTAT
>CAUYPK010139633.1:0-28206 GCA_963574355.1 Loris lydekkerianus
TTTAGCTTCATAGTAGGGCTGAGTACATTGCATACTTTTTCTTCCATTCCTGGGATACTTTGCTAAGAACAGCCTTAAAGCTAATTATCATGACGTTAGCTTAAATCTGCACTGTAGTCCACAACCCCCAATGGGTTTTCCAAGAGGCAGGTGGGAGGTCCACATGGGCAGTAAAACTCTGGTTCCAAGGCAACCTCAGAATCAAGAGGTAGGCCCGCCCCAGGCAGTATAAAAGAAACATTGGCCATAGCACGTGCCTTATTTTGCCGGGACAATGGGGGCCCATTCACAGTTCATGGTAATGACATTTTCCCCTGTAAGCATATACCTTGCTCTTCCTCTATAAACCTAACTTTCATGTAAACTTTCTTTCATGTTTGCCTTACTGTGAGGTATCTGGCCATTTTTGGACCAAGAGCATGTCATGAACTGAGGACCCAGGCAGCTGCCTGAACCCCCAACATTTTAGGAGGCAGGCAGTTGTCTTGAAACTCAACAGTGTGGTAACTGGTGATATTTTGGAAAAAATTCTTGCCATTATACCTATTGAGAGAAAGGAATCAATAAACATTTTTCATTTGTCTTGACAAAGACTCTCTCCTTGACCAAACTTCATACAAATTCCTCAGAGTTCTCTTTTGAGATAGGCTCCTCCACCCCATCTTTGGCCCATTTAGCCCAGTTTTAGCAAAAATCAGTTTGCTAAATCTTTCCCTGCATCCTTAATATCCAATCACCTTTGATATCTGATCAAATTTCTCATTCCCCACCTTTGAAGTGTAAGTCCTTGGCCTGTTTCTCATTCCCCACCTTTGAAGTGTAAGTCCTTGGCCTGTTTTTAGCAAGAATCCTATCAGTTTAGCAAGAATCTCCCTAGCTTTGATGTCTCCACATAGTAATTTCTATCTAATAAACCCCTTACTCTCTTCTTTGCTTATAAATCTCCAGATGCCTTTGCTGTGTTTAGAGATGAGCCTGATCTCTCTTCTCTACTGCATTACCCATGTTGCAATAGCCTTGAATAATGTCTTATATTTTGATGCGTGTCAGGATAGCTTTTTCTTGAATAGTGTTATCATCTTGCAGAGGAAGAAAAACATCCTTTCCTCTACCTGTTCTAGGTTTCTGGCTGAGTCCTCATAATAGATGGATTAACAAATGAAAAGCATACAAATAACTGTGGCACAGTGGGTAGGGCGCCGGCCCCATATACCAAGGCTGGCGGGTTTGAACCCAGCCCCGGCCAGCTAAAACAGCAGAAACAACTGCAACAAAAAATAGCCAGGCGTTGTGGCGGGCGCCTGTAGTCCCAGCTACTCGGGAAGCTGAGGCAAGAGAATCACCTAAGCCCCAGAGCAGAGGTTGCTGTGAACTGTGACATCACAGCACTCTACCCAGGGTGACAAAGTGAGACTGTTTCAACAATAATAAGAATAATAATAATAATTAAAAAATAAAGAAATAAAACTGCAGTCTCACCATAAAAAAAAAGAAAAGCATACAAATATATATAAGTTTTATGTAACAAGAGAAACTTCATCAAGAAATGAAGAGCCAAAGAAACAGTTAAACTTGAGTCTTTTTTATAGTAGGTTTGATGAAGAGTAGACAGTCATGGAGAAATATAAGAGGACAAGGGGTATGATCTAATGATAATAAATTAGGGGAAATTTACAGAATGGGAGAAGATACTTGCGTGTTACAAATCTGACAAAAGGCTAATAACCAGAATCTACAAAGAACTCAAGCAAATCAACAAGAAAAGACAATTTCATTGATCACTGGACAAGAGACATGAGAAGAATCTTTTCCCAAGAAGACAAATGACGAACAAACACATAAGAAGATGTTCACTGTCCCTAAATCATCAGAAAAATGCAAGTCAAAATCACCCTGAGATGTCAGCTTACCCCAGTAAGAATAGCCGACATCATAAGGTCCCATGCAGATGCTGATGGGGTGTAGAGAGAGGGGAACACCTAGGCACTGTTATAGGGGAATTACAAATGAATACAGCCTTTTTGGAAAGAAAGACGGAGATGCCTTTAAGGGCTAAAAGCAGACCTTCCATTCAATCCTGCAATCTTATTACTAGGTATCTATCTATCCAGAAGAAAAAAAAAACACACACACACACACACATACACATTTTCTCATAAGGACATTTGCACTTGAATGTTTATAGCAGCTCAATTCACAAAGACATGGAAACATATCAACTCATGAGTGGATTTATAAACTGTGGAGTATGTATACCATGGAATACTATTCAGCTATAAAAAGATGTAGATGATACATCTTTTGAATATACCTGGGTGGATTTGGAGAACACTCTTCTAAGTATAGTGTCTCAGGAATGGAAAAGCAAGCATCCCATGTACTCAGTAATATGTTAAAACTAGTAGATCAACAACTACAGGCCCATATGAGAGAAAAACACAATTAAATTCAAGAAGGGAGTAGAGGGCTTGGTAAGTTCCAACCTCAGGGATTCAGTGCAGGTTACTAGAGGTACATGGCCACATACCCACTTCCTTGGGGAAGGACGCAACAGCAACTGGGACTTTACTAACTCCAACAATGTAACCCAATCATGTGTGCCCTCATATTAACCCCAAATAAATTTTTTAAAAAAGAAGAAGATAATTTAGGGGACATTTAGCAAAACCTGTTTTTTCAGGTTTTTTTCTGTGTCTCTCATCATCAGAGATAAAGATGTTCTTTTCCTCCAGGTATAGGGAAGGCACCTCTCACATGAGGGTGTTATGACCCGCTTCGGGGAGAAGATTGAGGGGAGGGTGAGAGCGACCCTTCTGCAGTTTCCTCAAATGCCAACGTGCCACATTTGGGAATAGCGTGTCCTGAGTTCTATCAATCTCTTTAATCCCCATTTTAATCATCTACTGTCTTCAAACACCTGGAATTTATTTCCAGCTCTCATTTTCCTCTCTCAGAGCTGAATTTCTAAGAATATTTTCAAGAAGTACCAAAGGAATGTATCATTTTGCAATCATTTTCCTCTGACAGGAATTAATGACCCACCTTGGTCATGTTAAAAAGTCATAAATACAATGTACACCATCCCTCATTCTTTATCTAAATGTTCCTAAAATCTTGTGTAAAATCAGTTATGCATGTATCGTAGAAAAACAAAAATATCAGTCTATGCTTTTTGTAAATCTGGCAGAAAATCATAAGAAGATACAAAGGAAATTTTGAAGCTGAATGTAACAAGATTCCTTCAGTTGAGGTGATCATACTCCTGGGGAATGAGGTGGGAAGAGAAAGACAATTAACTATGAAATGAGGCATAATAAAGAGAGTGCTGAAAAAAGAGTCAGACAGGCTTTGGAAGTCAGAAAAAAAAGGAGCGAGGGAAAGATCTTCGAGGAAAGCCTCAAGGAACAGAGCAGCTGACTGCAAATGGTTTTTTTTTTTTTTTTTAAGGGATCGTAATGAAAATGACAACAATTAACCTTTGTTAATTAGAGGTACTTCGATGCTGCTGTGTGGTGGTGGCCTGAGACTGGAACGAGAGATGATTTGGAAAGGCAATTTGAATCCAGGTTATGTAAAGTCTGGAATTACACCCTGGGAGCCAGCAATAGGTATGCAAACCTCAGGGGATCTTGACTGGCAAAACTTCCAGACAAAAGCCTTCGTGCTGTTCTCAGCCTACATCCTAACTTCTTCACTTCTTCCATTCTTCTCAAACTAGTGTTTTCCTGCTCCCTCAGCCTTTATAAGCAGCTACCTCTTACCCATTCAATAAAATAATTTAACCCCACTTGCCGGGGTGTGGTTACAGTTTGGTTTTATATGTTTTAGGGAGACCGGAATTACAGGTGCAGTCATACATGTCAATTCGTGAAAAATATTATTGGTTTGGTCAAAAAAGGGCCAGGTGGGACATCTGGAAGTGGGAGCTTACAGGTTATAGGGTTAAAGATTCTGTAGCTGACCATTGGCTGAAAGAGTTAGGCTTTGTCTAAAAGACCCGAGACAGTGAAAAGGAATGCTTAAGATAAAGGGTCTGTTAATTAGAGACAAGTACCTGACAGAGTCAAGGGTTTGTTATGCATATTAAGGACCTGCAGGGAGGTCGTGCATGGCCTGAGGCCTGTTAGTGAGTCACAGAGGACGTCTCTAAGAAGAGGGGGGGTGGGGTAGGGGGGCTGCTGAGGCCCGGCGATCTCCTTTCTCCCTGCCAGCAATTCAGTTTTAGGATCCTCTTGGCCAAGAGGGGGTCCAGTCGGTCAGCTGCTTAGGGGGAACCTTAAGATCTTATTTTAGTTCACACATCCTTCCAAGGAATTTAGTGGCTCTTTAACAATCCCATTTTTCACAAGTAGCAATTAGAAAAAATACACAATATTTCAAATACATATCAACAGCACACTTTTGCAAAAGAGTAGTAAAAGGGTTTTCTTCTGGTGGTGGTGACATTTGTGTCACAATTTCCCAGGGGAAATTTCTGTAACTTCTTTTAAAAAAAAAAATCCATTTAAAATTTTACATCAATAATTTTTTTAGCCCAAAACTTACTTTGGCCCTGTTTTCCAGAAGTTTGCTTCCCAATGCCACTTTCCACGACTTCTTCCATCACCCACATTTCCCTGCTCTCTCTCTCTCATCCACACCCATGAATGTCCCCCCCCCCCACACACACACACCTTATGGTCTAGGCTCCCTTTCCTTTTTTTGGATGGTAAAAGTGCATTTATTTGGCCCAAAGTCAACTATTGAAAATCCCTCAGGTGGAGCTAGAATTTATTAACAACTCAATAACCGCAGTCTCTTATCTTAAATCTTTCCTGCTATACAAAAGAAAAGTTCATTTAAATACAATAATTCTCTGATAAGAACTCTTTCAGAGTTCATTTATAAAGGTGCTAAATGAGACTGATTCTAGCACAAGTTATTAAGAAATCAACCCCTCCAACTTTTTATTTATCTTCCTTATTTATTTACTATCTCCAGGCCAATTTTCAGTTTGGGACAAAAATCTCTCCCACCCCCTTTCTTATCTTATTTCCATAGGAAAAAGCTATAATGTCAGCCCTTAGTCCCTTTTATTCACGTTTTCTCCTTTGAAGAATTCCAACATATATAACATAATTTTATTTTGCAATACAACCACCAATGTATTGGTTTTCCATTTGGTGAAGTTATCATTTAAAAAGTCCTTTAGCGAAGTTGCATTAATAAAGAGAGAGAAAGTTAATGCAAATTGCTTTGGAGAGTCAATTTCCCTACCTGTGGAAAGGCCGGCCCACAGGCCTGTTCCGTAGTTAATGACCTCCTAAGCCTGTAGGGCACTAACACGCAGTCAGCAGGTGCTGATCGCTGCTGGTTCAGCTCCAGCCAGCTCCCTGGCCTTCATTTCAACATAAGACAGATCCTCAGACGCTAGCTTCTGTGTCTCCACACTATCACTGTTATGCTGACAGTCTACTCAGTTTCACCCAAAAATGCCTTCACAATTCCCATGTGGGTTACTTTTTTTTTTTCCTTCCCTTAAATCTTTTCATTAACAAAGCAGGGTAGTACCATACACACTTGCATTTATCTTGTCAATGTAACTTGTAACATTTTAGAAATGAACTACTATTTGGTAATGGTAGCTCATATGTATTTACTTCAGAGGATCATTTATTCATTCAACTAATACTTTTGAGCATCTACTCTGAACAAAACAATTCTATGATGTATTGAATAAAACTGTCAAAGTGCTTACTTCTTGGGGAAAAACGTAAGTGTGTGTTGGGAACTGGAGTTGGTTTTTTTCTTTTTCTTTTCTTTTTTTTTTTTTTTTTTTTTTTTTTTTTCAGTTTTGGGTGGGGCCGTTTTCAAACCCGCCACCTCTGGTATATGGGGCCAGTGCCCTACTGCTTGAGCCACAGGTGCTGCCCAGGAACTGGAATTGTTTTAAATAAGCTGATTAAGGAAAGCCTGTTAATGAGGTAACATTTGAGCAGAATGAGGATTGCAGTGAGTGAGAGGTTATGCTGATATGGTGATATGGGGGAGGAGGAGCAATCCAGTAAGTGCAAAGGCCCTGAGGTGAACATCCGAGAATAGTAAGGAGGCAGGTGGCTAAAACAGATAGACAAAGGACGAAGTATACTAGAAATCTGAGAGGTAGCCAGGGCAGTGTGGAGAATGACATTCTTAGGAATTTCATCACAAACTGGGATTTGGTTTTAAAAAGACCTATGCTGAGAAAAAAATCAAGCCAGTCCTTGCACTATTTTTATTTCTACCACAGAGGATACTCTTAATTATACACTAGTTATCTGATATAGGAGTTAGCAAACTTTTTCTATAAAGAGTCAGATGTAAATATTTTAAGACATTTTGGTTCATGCAATTTCTGTCACAACTATTCAACTCTGCCATTCATTACATGAATATCAGCCATAGGCATATGTGAATGAAAGGACATATCTATGTTTTAATAAAACTGCATTTATTGAATTTTAGTTTGAATTTCATATTGCTGGATTTCAAGGCAGTTGCCTATCTCCTAAAACGTCAATATTTCAGGCAGGTGCCTGGGTCTTCAGTTCTTGGAGCGCTCTTGGTTGAAAAATGACCAGACACCCCAAAGGAAGGCACACATGAAACCATGTTTATTAAGACAGATAAAGACAGGTTTACAAAGTAAGAGCAAGGTATAGGCTTACGGAGCAAGGTGTGTTCACCATAGGCAATGAACAGGCCCCTATTGTCACAATAAGTAAAAGGCAAAGAGGCAAGGGTGAAGGCTGGGGTTCACTTTTATTATACCACTTGGGTCAGACCTACCTTGTGGTTCAGAAGTCACCTTAGAACCAGAGTTGTATTGTGCATGTGGACCTCTCATGAGCCTTTCTGAGAGCCCAGCAGGGACATGTGGACTGTATGGCAATTAGTCTTCTTTCTCTTTTCTTTTCTTTTTTTTTTTTTTCCTTTCCTTCCCTTTCCCTTTCCTTTTTTGAAACAAAGTCTCACTCAGTAGCCCTGGGGTTGAGTGCTATAGCAACACAGCTCACAGCAACCTCAAACTCTTGGGCTTAAGTGATCCTCTTGCCTCAATCTCCCAAGTAGCTGAGACTGCAGGGATCTGCCACTGCATGGCAATTAATCTTAAGGCTTTTCTAAGTTACCTTCAAGACTTCAGCTCGGTGCCTATAACTCAAGCGGCTAAAGCGCCATTCACATACATCAGAGCTGGTGGGTTTGAATCCAGCCGAGGCCTGCCAAACAATGACAACAACAACCAAAAAAATAGCCAGGTGTTGTGGCGAGTGCCTGTAGTCCCAGCAACTTGGGAGGTTGAGGCAAGAGAATCTTTTAAGCCCAGGAGTTGGAGGTTGCTGTGAGCTGTGATGCCGCAGCACTCTACCCAGAGTGACAGCTTGAGGCTCTGTCTAAAAAAAAAAAAAAAAAAAAAAAAAGACTTCAAGACTGTATTGCACCTGTTGCTAAGCTACAGAGGCTGGTACATCTTTTTGTAGTTGGCACACTAAGTTGTGATCAATAGATCCGAAGGATATTACCGCCTCCCCAAGTGTGAGTAATCACTTGGGACAGGTTGAAGTGTATGGTCATGCAGTTCCCTCTGCTCAGGGCTGGACATGGACCCCATTCTTTAGGCCTAGGCAGGCTGATGAACAAGTTTGATCAGTGTTCCATCAAAGCCACCACTCCCTGGGAGGAGTGGAACGCCCCAAACAAAACCGCATTACTACACAATGGCAGTTTGAAAATTAACTTCTGCCCACAGGCCTCTGGCACCAACAACTGTGACATATTTTTGACATACATGCCATTTCGCCAAACCCTCATGCATGCAGGAAGGAGAAACGATATATATAAACCCCTAGACAGCCAAAATTGCAACCCACTTGGGACTGCCTCTGCTGTGCTGGAGGTTTTGTTTTCCCTCTTATTTTATTTATTAATAAAATCTGTCCACTTACTTGTGGTGGTCTGTGAATTCATTTTAGATTTCCCAAGGCCAAGTACTTGGCAGAGAAAATCCTGTAACGATGGCATTGGGCTGGAGCCTGATGGCCCTGTCTTGTCCTCCTTCCCAGGAAAGCTGTTCCTAATTAACTAACAATGTAATTTTCATAAGTCATGAGATATTATTTTTCTTTCTACTTTTTCCCTAATCACTTAAAAATGTAAAACCTATTCTGAGTTCATGGACCACACACATAAAGGCATTGGATTGAATTGGGCCCCCAAGCCAATCTCTGTCTAAATTATAATTTATTACAATATTATATTGGGTTTTATTTCTAGGCTATTGTAAGAAGGAATGAGAACTTACGGCAGAAGGTGAAAAATTAGTTCTATTTAACATCTCTTAAGTAGGCTCGGCACCTTTAGCTCAGTGGCTAGAGCATTGGCCACATACACCCGGGCTGGCTGTTTGAACCCAGCCCAGGCCAGCTAAACAACAATAACAACTACAACAAAAAATAGTGGGGCATTGTGGTGGGCACTTTTAGTCCCAGCTACTTGGGAGGCTGAGGCAAGAGAATCGCTTAAGCCCAAGAGTTTGAGGTTGCTGTAATGCCATGGCACTTGACCAAGGGTGACATAGTGAGACTTTGTCTCAAAATAATAATAATAATAATAAATAAATAAATAAAATCTCTTAAGTAACATATTCACTTATATATTTAAGACAAAAATGTAGAAGAAAATGTACTGAAATCTTGTTAAGTGAATAAAATCTTTATGGTTAGAGACAAGAGTCGATATCAAGTAGAAAAGAGCAAAATAACTTTTGTAGGAAATCTAAAATTGTACAGTTCAGAAATAAAATAGAAAGCCCATTTATAAATAAAGCTATAATGTAGAATTTTCTTTTCTTTTCTTTCTTTCTTTTTTTTTTTTTTTTCTTTTCTTTTTGCAGTTTTTGCCCAGGGCTGGGTTTGAACCCACCACCTCCAGTATATGGGACTCACACCCTACTCCTTTGAGCCACAGGCACCACCTGGAATTTTCTTAACAATCTAAAACTAGGGTAGAGCCTGCAATAGATGGCAGCTATCACGGAGTGATTTCCCCAGCAATGGGCAATTTCTAGTCCCTTCTAAAGTACTTTCACCTCCAACTTGATGTACCAGAAGTTTCTTTAAACGGAATGAATCCTTTTCTCTCATAAATATAAATAAAATATAAAGTGCAATTATGATTTAAAAAATAACAGGTACACTTACATTAATAGTTTTAAGATGTATCAATACTCTGTGCATTCTTTCCTGAAATTGATCTGCTGGTACTGAGTCCCCGTGGTATGTAAGGATGTCAGACCTGTGCCTTCTCCCTTCTCCCTGGTTTCCCCATCATGGTTGCCTTTGGAGAATAAATGCATCTGAGGAACCAAAAATTGAAATTTTATTTTTATTCAAGAAAACCCCTTGCAATGACTAATTAAGGGACATATGTCTTATACATGTTTCTGTTATAGGTGAAATTTTATCTGATAAAGTGTTTCAACTCAGGCTAGAACACTCTGAATTCAGACTAGGATAATGAAGGAGCTAGAAGAATTTTTCCCCTGAATATCAGTCCCTGGTATAAAGAATATTCTGAATTGAAGGCCATTCAAGATCGAGTAACACTAAAGTAGGACTTCCCTCTTCTGTATAAACTGGACTGGCCTCATCAGAGGATCAAAGGGGGTGATTGACGCCTCTTTCCTTTTCCTGTTATCTCAAAATATTTTAGGAATGAGGGTCAGAAATGAAGCCAGACCTGGTCCAAATTGTTTGGGTCATTAGTACCTTTCTCCCACATGAATTTTCAGGTCAATCGATTTCTCCCTCATCCATTCATCCTGCCTAGCAATCTCCCTACCATGCCCCTCAATTTCCTCCTGGTCTCTGAAAGGCAAATATAAAGATATTTAAAATCCATTGGAAAATTGGGTTATCATTCTGTGATTTTTCCCTGTGTGCACAGTAAATAAATCCTTTCTCTTATCAATCTGCATTAATTATGAGATGATCTTTCATTAAACTTCTGGGGAAAAGGGCAAGTCTCCTTCACCCCTATAATGGGAAGCATGGATAATGATATTTATCCCTTTAAATGTATATGGAATATGTTGTGAGGCTACCAAATATTTGAAATACATTAGAGAAAACCAGAGATGAAAGTTTAACTTCACTTCTTCTGACAGGATATGCTTGTTCAAAAAGTCAGTTTAAACCTCTTTCATCAATTCTAACTTGAAAGATTGATTCCAATTTTATTTAACCATCTCATTTTATTTTTAAAATATTTAATATATATTGTACGTCCTATCAACAAGAAATAACCTTATTTAAATATATGATAAAATTTTAGTTGTTAACTTAAAAATGAGCAAGAGTGAATCTGGGTGCCGTGGCTCATGCCTGTAATCCTAGCACTCTGGGAGGCTAAGGAGAGTGGATTGCTTAAGGTCACGCACGAGTTCAAGACCAGCCTGAGCAAGAGCAAGACCCCATCTCTTTAAAAAAAACTAGTACAAGGTTGCGGCAGGTGCCTGTAGTCACAGCTTCCTGGGAGGTTGAGGAAAGAGGATTGTCTGAGCCCAAGAGCTTGGGGTTGCTGTAAGCTATGAAGCCATGGCACTCTTCTGAGGGTGAAAAAATGAGACTCTGGGCTGGGCATGATGGCTCACACCTGTAATCCTAGCACTCTGGGAGGCTGAGGTGGGTGGATAGCTTGAGCTCATGAATCCCAGACCAGCCTGAGGAAAAAGACCCCATCTCTACTAAAAATAGAAAAATTAAAGCAAGAGGATCACTTAAGGCCAAGAGTTGGAAGTTGCTGTAAGGTATGATGCCATGGCACTCTACACAGGGCAACAGCTTGAGACTATTTAAAAAAAAAAAAAAAAAGAAAAGAAATGTGAATCATTTTCCCACAGATTCCTCATGCCCATGCATAGTTAATATCCATTTTCAACACTAGCCTAGGCAGCAACTAGTTTTTCTATCTCTACAGATTTGCCTGTTCTGGAACTTTTTAAATATGTGGTTTCTCTTGCCTTGCACTTGGCATAATGTTAAGTACTGTGTTCCTTTTTACTAGTATTTTAAATAGTGTTTATTATATTGAATATGCTACATTTTGCCTAACCATTCACCAGGTGATGGACACTTAGATTTTTTTCAGTTTTTGGCTATTATCAATAATGTTCATTCATAGGTTTTTATGTGGACTTATTTTCATTTCTGTTGAGTAGGTACCTATAAATAGAATTCTTGGGTTTTATGGTAATTTTGTGTGTAAATTTTTGAGAAATTGACTGTTTTCCATATTACATTTCTATAACAGTGTAAGAAACTTCCTATTTCTCCACATCCTCATCAACATTTGTTACTGTCTGTTTTATTTATTACAGCTGTACAGGTAGGCCTACAATGGTATTTCATTGAGGTTTTCATTTGCATTTCCTTAATGACTAATAAAGCTTAGCATCTATTCAGGCCTTTATTACCCATTTGTATATTTTCATTGGTGAAATGTTTATTCACATCTTTTGTCTACTTTTTAATTGAAATGTACAAGTTCTTTCTAACTTCTGGATATTAGTCCTTTATCTGATTTGTGTTTTGTATGTATTTTCTCCTGATCAACAGCAGGTCTTTTGGGGAATGGGTACAAATGTTCTGAAAGTTGCTATATCTTTCCT
This sequence comes from Loris lydekkerianus, assembly GCA_963574355.1. Classification (NCBI taxonomy): domain Eukaryota; kingdom Metazoa; phylum Chordata; class Mammalia; order Primates; family Lorisidae; genus Loris; species Loris lydekkerianus. The sequence goes on from CAUYPK010139633.1 coordinate 11,687, forward strand.
TAGTATCAGATGACTTAGGGCAGTGATCCTCAATATTGACTTACACAGTAAAATTACCTGGTGAACTTTAAAGACTAATTTTGCCAGAACTCTCCAAAGACTCTGATTTAATTCATTACTGCACCATCTCCTTGGATATTATTTTAAAGTGATCTTCATGTACTGCCAGGTTTGAGAACCATCATGTTCGTAATGTAAGTAACCAAGCTGTGAGGGGTATAGTCGAGGACAAAGAGTGGGGCTTCTTAAACGTTCCCTGTTCCCACCAGCCAATAACTCAGCCTCCTGCTTAGCTACCTCAGACACTAGGATCTGGTTGCTTCTTTGAGTGCTTTCTATGTGCCAAGTTCTATGTTTGGCATTTTTATGTATATTCTGGTAGGGGATGAAACGTATATTTCCTTCCACACATCCTAAGTTAGCCATAAGCCAAACAAGTTATTTTTCTTATACTAATTTGAACTTGGAAAAGAAGTTTTTACCTTCCTTTCTTGACCAGACACTACAGACAGAGATCTGGGAGAGCTGACTTTGGTAAGAATTTGGACCTTTCACCGGCTGCTGTCAGTTTTCCCAGGATCCCATCTTCAGGCTCTGGAATGAGTAAGGTGTCTCAGACAACCCTTCAAGGTCCCTAGAAATTGTAGCGGGAGAAAAGGTTTTCTTTAACCTTCTTATGGCCCCTGGCTGGGTCTGAAAGGAAAACTGACAAGAGTAACAAGAGAAAATTTGTATTTGACACAAATTACATGTGACACAGGTTCCTTCAAAAGAAAGGAAGACCCAAAGAAATAGTTAAATCTGAATTTTTTATAGGATGTTTGGCAAGGAATGGAGAGTTCGTAGAGAAATATGATTGGGCAAAAAGGGTGTGATCTGATGGTAATGAACTGGGGAAACTTAGGGAGGCCTGTTTGTTCAGGTTCCCTCCTATGTCCCTGTATCTTCAGAGACGAGGACATTTTTCCTCTAGGCATTGGGAGGGCACCTCTCCCTCAGGGGCCTTTGGACCTTCCTCAGGGATGAAGGACAGGGGGAGGCAGGAACGACCCCCCTGCTTCTGGCTTTTGCTCCCATTCCATCTGCTTAAAACATCCAGTATGCCAAGGGAGGCCTGGATTGCGGGGACATGCCCTAAACCTAATCATTAGAAAATTTAATTTTCCCAACAATTCTATGGGAATAGATGTGATTCCCTTTGTAGCCGATGAAGAAAATAAGGCTACGAGAGACCAAGAAAATCAATTACAAATACATAGTTAATAGTTGGGACCCAAATAACTCTGTATTCTGACTCTGAAACTCATGTCCGTTCAGCCACCTCAATTTCACAAGCACAAGGCAGTGCAGGGTTCAGTCCGTACTTGCTTCTCGTTTTGCGATGTGCTCTTCATCAGAGAACACCATCCCAGGTCTTAAGACTTGCAGAAAGAACAGGGTACTTGAAGTGGAAAGGAGGACTATGGTTCCATGCAAAAGTTCCTCAGTAATTAATTCCCCAGTGCCTTTACGATGGCAAAGCACATCTCTTAGAAGAAGCTAAGCAACTGTAAGAGGTGAAGAAAGAAGACCAGAGTTCTGGAAAATTTTCACATTTAAGAAATTCACTCTTCATCATAAAACTAGACTGCCAGGAAAGGGGGAAAACATCATTAAAAACTCTTTGTAGCCCAGGGGGGAAGAAAACCACTGTTAGGTAGAAAAGAAAGAAGTAGATTCAGGAACAGCCTCTTAAAGAATTCCTCAGAGCCTCATCTAGAATTTTCAGCTTCTGTTTTTATAGTCAGCCTGCCAAGAAAGAAAATAGAGAGTAAAGGAAAAAATTCAAATTACTTTGAAGTCTCGCATTTAGAAAAATTCACTAAGGTCTTTTAGGACTATAAAATTGGCAAATAAAAGAGTAACTTTTTATTTAAATTCTCCTAAGTAATTTTCCAGAACCCCTAAAATCATTATAAAGACTCTTTACAATCTTTAAAGCTAAAATAAGAAAAATGGTAGGACTTATTTAAAAGCATATTGTTTTTAGTCTTTAAGACTAGCAGAAAATAAAAATACCTGTGGGGAAAATAGAGAAGTTCCATGAAGAAAAACAAAATGTTTTTTTTTGAGACAGAGTCTCACTCTGTCACCCTGAGTAGAGTGCTGTGGTGCCATAGCTCATAGCAACCTCAAACTCTTGGGCTTACGTGATTATCCTGCCTCAGCCCCCTGAGAAGGTGGGACTACGGACTCCTGCCACAATGCCCAGTTAGTTTTTCTATTTGTTTTTTTAGTAGAGAAGGGTCTTGTCCTTGTTCAGGCTGAGATCTGGAACTCTTGAGCTCAAGGGAGCCACCTGCTTTGGCCTCCCAGAGTGCTAGGATTATATGTGAGAGCCACCAGGCCCAGGCTTCTATGAAAAATCTTTAAAAAAATAAAATAAAAACGAAAAAACTATAAAAACCAAAGATAAATAAATAAATAAGGAAAGACTACACAAAGAGAATAACTTTAGTGGTAAAACTCCCAAAATTTATGTAAAAATCCTCTGAAATGTCTGAGGATATGGATTAGACCAATCTGGTGCATGAGAAGAAAGATTTTTCCCAACACTCTCAAGGTCCCTGGCTGGCTGTGCTGGAAATTTAACTGACAAAGACAGATAAACCATGAAAAAGCATATAACTTTATTTAATAAGTTTTTCGTGACATGAGAGACTTCACGAGGAAATGAAGACTCAAAGAAACAAATAAACACAGCTCAGGGCTCATAGCTCAGTGGTTAGGGCACCAGCCACATGCATTGGGGCTGGTGGGTTCAAACCCAGCCAGGGCCCCCTAAACAACAATGACAACAGTAAAAAAAAAAAAAAAAAAAAAAAGCTGGGCATTGTGGCGGGTGCCTATAGTCCCAGCTACTTGTGAGGTTGAGGCAAGAGAACGGCTTAAGCCCAAGAGTTTGAGGTTGCTGTGAGCTGTGACACTACAGCACTCTACAGAGGGCAACATAGTGAGACTCTGTCTCAAAAAAAAAAAAGAAAGAAAGAAAAGAAACAGTTAAACCTGAATTTTATTTTATAGTAGGTATGATAAAGACAAACATGAGGGGACAGATGGGTCTGATCTAATGGCAATAAACTGGGGGAAATGTAGCAAGACCTGTTTGTTTGGGTTTCTGTTCACATCTCTTTGTCTTTGGAGATAACATGCTCTTGGTTTGGACCCCAATCATCAAGAACACAATAATGCTTATTGTTGGAATCCCAAAAGATCAAAATTCTTAACGACTAAATCCCTAAAATCTAAAATCCCTGATGTCTAAACTCCTGAAAATTGTCTTCACAGGATAGTGACATCATGTTAGGCAGAGCTGTTACCTTCTTATTGGCTTTATGGAAACTGAGTCTGGTTTAAGGAGATGCATATGGGTGCCAGGCTGACAAGGGGTAGACCCCTGGATGCAATTTTGATGTCAACTCAATTGGATTAAAAAATATTTAAAGCAATTTGCTATGCTATGTATTTTGTCTTTGCATTATTTCCAATATAGGAGTTATAAATTATGTAGAGACTTTTAGGAAGTTCTAATTCATTTTATGTATTTTTTGCTGCATATAAGGAGGCACCTATTATCTGAGAGTCTTATGAGCCACTTCAGGGGAGAAGAGTGAAGGAAGTTCAGAGTTCTGTCACTGACTTTTTTTTCTTTTTTTGAAGCAAGGTCTCTCACTCTGCCATCCAGGCTAAAGTGCAGTGAGGTCATCATAGCTCATTGCAACTTCACACTCCTGGGCTCAAGACATCTTCCTGCCTCCACCTTTCCAGTAGATGGGACTTACAGCCATACTCCATCATGCCTGGCTAATTTTTCTATTTTTTTTTTTGTAGAGACGGGGCCTCACTCTTTTTCAGGCTGGTCTTGAAATCTTGGCCTCAAGCAAACCTCCCACCTTGGTCTCCCAAAGTGCTAGGATTACAAGCATGAGCCACTGCACCTGCCCCCTCACTGATTTTCTAGGATCGGCTACAGCAAGGGTAAACAGCCATCAGAGTTGATATGACAAGAGAAAAAGGTTCAGAGAAGAAATTATATTAAATGAATAAGTAGAAAGAAGGAAGAAGAAAGAAAAAAATGAGAGAAACAAAGACCTTTATGCAAGATTTTCTAAACAATTAACTCCCAGTACCTTCAATAATTAAGATAAACTACTTCAGAGGATAAAAAGGAAATATTGGAGAAAGAAAAGGAAGTATTGAAGAAATTACTCTGGCAAAATGTCATGTTTTCTAAATGGACTATAGTATTTATTTATTTATTTTTTATTAAATCATAGCTGTGTACAATGGTAGGATAGGACTATAGTATTTAAACATAATGTCTCAAGGTGTTTTTTCAATGTAAAGATTTTATGAATAAATTAATTTAGAATTTTAAATAATTCATCCTAGGCTTTATGGCTAAGTAGCTAGAGGAAAAGAAGTTGCTCTTATTTATTTTTTACTTATTTTTTTAGAGACAGGGTCTCACTCTTGCTCAGGGTGGTCTCAAACTCCTGAACTCAAGCAATCCATCAGCACCAGCCTCCCAGAGTGCTAGGATTACAGGCATGAGCCACTGCACCTGGCCAGTTGCCCTCATTTAACTAACTCATCAGTTTGATTCTCTGCTATGGTCTTATGCTAGATTCATGGGGGAATTTAAAACAAACAAACAAACAAATATATATATATATGTATTCCAGGCCTCCCCTTCCAGAGATTTTGATATAGTTTGTCCAAAGTAGGAATCTCATACTATATTTAAAAATATCTGCTGGTGATAGTTACTGTCATGTGTGCAGCCAGAACTGAGGATATGCATTAAGAAACGTTTAATGGCAATTTTACATAATTTTAGACTGACAGTAAAATTTTAGTTTAATTTAATTTAATATTTATTTTTTTCTTATGACTTTATTTGTATTTTATAAATATATTGGTTCATGATGAGGTAGGATTTTAAAATTGAGAATGACTATTGTAAATAATTTGCAAAGCCTTGTATATCTTCAACATGTGTTTTAAAGGTTATGTTACAAATACAGAAAACATTTTGTGGTGGAAAGGAATAATTATTTCAACATTATTTACAAATTATTACTGATGGAAGCAATAGTTGATGTGATATCAGAAGGGTGGTCAGGAATTAACTACAGTGGGAGGTGGGCATGATGGAACGAGCAGTCCCCACAGAAGACAGGAGAATATCCACAGGGCAAACTATGTTGCTTAAACATCTTGCTTAAACTATCCTCCAATTATCCAGTGTAAGTGTCATCTACTTCAGACAGAAACCTGACTAATAAAAACATCATCTCCATATTTTATTTATTTTTTATTTTTTTTCATATTTTAAGATTTTATTTTATTTTTATTTTTATTTTTTTAATTATTTATTTTTTATTGTTAAATCATAGCTGTGTACATTGGTGCAATCAAGGGGTACAATGTGCTGGTTTCATACACAATCTGAAATACTCTCATCAAACTGTTCAATGTAGCCTTCATGGCATTCTAATTGTGATTTTTTTTTTTTTTTTTTTAAGCAGGAACTCAACTTTATTGCGTCAAGCAGCTGCTTATATAGAGCGTGGGGAAGGGGCGGGGAAAGGAGGCGGGGGATGGGGTGCGTGACAGGGTTGGGCCAGTGGCATGGTGCCACGTTGGCTGTATCTAGGTAGAGGCAGTTCCAGGCCAGGCATCATCTCCATATTTTAATACTTAAAAGCAAAACAAAACAATTTCCAATTTCTTTATTTACTTAAATGCCAATTTGAATTAGATTTTACTAGTTAGGTTGGGTGCAGTGGCTCACACTTGTAATCCTGGCACTCTGGGAGGCCAAGGTGGAAAGATCGCTTGAGACCAGGAGTTCCAGACCAGCCTGAACAAGAGACCCCCGTATCTACTAAAAATAGAAAAATTAGATGGGTGTTGTGGTGGGTGCCCACAGTCCCAGCTGTTTAGGAGATTGAGGCAAGAGGAGCACTTGAGCACAGAAGTTTAAGATTGCTGTGAGGTAAGCTGATGCCAGGGGCAACAGAGATTTTGTCTCAAAAAAAAAAAAAAAAAAAATCCACTAATCAGATACAGCTTCCTGAGATTTTTATTTGGAGCTGAGTTATGTGGGGAAACAGGTACAGAGCACCCACTCTCCTGTCCTGGATTACTGTAGGTGATGTGTTTCCATGAAATCATTCTGCGAGTATATGGACTAAGGGTTTATTTTAGGAATTAGATAGTACACAATTGGGAGAAGTATAGGGACAGTAAAGTTCTGGGGGGAAAGGATCATGAAAAAACCAGTTCTAAATAAAGCACTGGAACAGATGGACAAGTTGGAACTTTGGGGGAAGTCGGCACATCCAGCTGCTTGGATGGGGCCCTAAGGGGCTTGGCTATCACTTCTGAGTTCATCATTTTCCAAATCTCTCCATATTTCTCTTTTGGGCAAGTCTAACCAGGAACCACACCATTGTCTTGCAGTCTTTCTGGGGGGTGGGGGGTGTTGGGCTCTGCGTTTTCACTTGTGGGCACTAGATGGCAGCAGAGGCCACTTGCCAGTTTCTGATGTAGGGCCACACGGAGCTGAGCAGGGCCCACCGCTGACTCGGCTGGCTCTTCTGTCAGACACTGCTGCCTGCAGCTGAGGACACTCTCACACAGGTGCTTGTGGAATCTCTGTGCAGTTTCCCCCTGTGGCCCCAGTGTTGTGCCAAGCTGTCGAAGCCATTTTGAACATGACCGTGTAGCTCATCTGGCCTTCTTGGACAGACCATTGCAGCAGGAGAGTGTAGGATAATATTTAGAAATAAACATAACCTACATCAAGCACACAAAGTGAACTCAGTGTGAGTTTAAAATGATTTGCTTTTCTTCCAGAGGCTTAAGGGACCTGGGCCCCCCTGGGACACACAGAGTTTGGCTTGCCTGGAGTTAGAAATTCCATAAGCCATTTCTCTGAAGCTGTGCACCCTGTGAAGACTGAGATCAAAAGGCATGCCGCCCTTCCTCAGAGATACAGGCCAGAGGGTTGATGTATGTTAACAACATATTGTCAGAGGTCTATAGGTGCTCTGCCCTGAGGAAAAGACACGGTCGTTACTTCATACTGCGTAAACTGAGCAAACGCTTGAAGGTACTCTTCCATTAACTCTGTTCCCCTGTGGCTACTTTTCTCTTTGTGATCTTTATTTAGATACCTGCCCAGAAATTAGTCAGTGTTTAGAAGAAGAGGTTTACTACAAAAGTGATTGTATTGATATGATAACAGAATATTTCCTTTCAAGTTAATTTCAGATCGGTAAAATAAGATAATGATGGAACTACAGATGATAGATTAAGTGTGTACGTAACTTAAAAAGTATAAAATCAAAACCCTGAATAAAGATTTTCGCTACACGCCATCTCATCTCGTGTAGTCTGTTTCTTGACTTAATAATTACAGGAGCGAGTTTACACCCGCGGCAAAGCTGCTGTTTGTTCACATCTCCAATCACGCAACGGAGAGTTTGTTAGCCTGGGTCAGGTTGTACCTAGCAAGGCAGCGAAAGACCCAGAATGTGGTAGCCGTGTGTGCTCAGCAAGCCTTCATAAAGGGCTGTAATGTTCATTGTGCCATCTCTGCTTGCAACTAAATTCTTGCCCCAGCTTGAAGCTCCTCTAGAAGAGGCACCTGAAGGTTTGGAATTTCTAACAGATTATCAGCTAAGGATAATTTTGCTTTTCAGGATGAAAGGAAATCTATTTGAGAAACAAAGTATGGATTTCATCAATTGTAAAACAACAGGTTTGAAGAGAGATTTACTAGAGAAAGAAATTTTGTAACTTCATCCCTACATTCTCTGCTGCTGCTTTTTTTTTTTCTTTTTTGAGACAGTCTTACTCCATCACCCTGGCTAGAATTCAGAGGCATCATTGTAACTCACTGTAACCTCATATTCCTGGGCTGGAGTGATCCTCCAGCCTCTGCCTCCAGAGTAGCTGGTACTATAGACATGAACCACGCGCCCAGCTGTTTCCCATTTTTTTTTTGTAGAGACAGGGTCTCGCTGTATTTTCTTGGCCATTTCCCGTCTCTGCCTCACAGAGTGGTAGGATTATAGGCTGGCACCACCATGCCCAGCCTGCATTCTCTTTTTATAAAATATTTGGTAATTAAAATTAAAAATATACAAGAGGATGTAACATGTATTATATGCATAGAGAATTAAATAAAAGGTTCAGCAGATGACATGATCATTTATGCAGAAAAACTGAACTAATTGGCAAAAAGCTCCTAGAACTAATAAGTGAATATAGCAGGGTGGTGGACACAAGGTTTATACCAAAAGATCAATTGCTTTCCTATATACGAGCAATGAACAAGTGAAATTTGAAATTAAAAAACCCCACCATTTACATCGGCACACAAAAATGAAATACATATGCATAAATCAGACAAAATATGTATAAGATCTATTATAAGAAAAATTACAAAACTCTGATGAAATCAAAGTATGAAATAAGTTGAAAGAGAGTTTGTATTCAGGGATAGGAAGACTCAGTGTCATCTAAATGTCAATTCTTCCCAATGTTACCTATAGATTCAATGCAGTGCCAATCAAGAACCCAGCAAGTTATTCTATAAATATCAAAAACTGATTCTAAAGTTTATAGGGAGAAGCAAAAGTCCTGGAATAGCCAACACAATATTAAACCTGAAAAAGAAGAACAAAGTCAGAGGACTGAATCTACTCATCCTCAAGACATACTATAAAGCCACAGTAATTCAGTGGTATTGGCTAAAGGGCTTCTGAGAATATATTCCATGTCTTGTTCATAGAATGCTCCTGTCATCAGATACAGCACTTCCGGACTGGACAGCAGCAAAGAAGTTTTTAACAATGTCTTCCTGTAGCATCTTGACCTTTCCAGGAGGGAAGTTCTCTTTTGACTTCTGGTATGTACACTTACCTTGGTTTAAATTATTCTTTATTGATGGCTTGTGAAATTTGTAGACAAGATCAGACATGTTCTCTTAGTTCAGAGTTGATAATATATTGTCTTTTTCTTCTTTTTTTTTTATTGTTAACTCATAGCTGTGTACATTAGTTCATTCAAGGGGTACAATGTGCTGGTTTCATATACAATCTGAAATATTCTCATCAAACAATATATTGTCTTTATGATTCACTTTGCTGTTGGACTTAAAAAAGATTTGTGAAAGGAACCTGCAAAATCCCCATATGTTCAGAAGAACAAATATACTTTTCTAATATAAGAAGCAGGTTTCATCTCTCCTAACAATTAAATAACATACACCTAATTGCCATTTTTTCTCCTTTTCTGGGGGACTCCTACCTGTTAGTGTGTGTGTGTGCATGTGCACTTTTGAAATTCAAAATATTCCTTGATTTTCAATTGCATAGCACATCCCTTAGTATTTCCATAATCTTTTAACTAAAAACAATTTTACCTAAAAACAAATCTGAAGTTCATAAAATATACCAGAACACACTTAAAAGTTAGTTTTTAGTAGAAAGAAGTCTTAAAACACAAATGAAATAATTCCAGACATAGTTGCATGCAATAAACGTATTGATCACCAGATGGCACTCTTGCTTCATGCTATATAAAGGCACTTCAAAGGAAGTGGGCAGGATACTGCAATGCAATGGTTTTTAAGTGGTGAAACATTTTTATCAGCAGGGAAGACTTAAATCCTCTAATTAAGCAATAAGACATAAAAGGGAGTTCACTTTGATAGTAGAAAGGCAAAAAACCTTGATTGACTTTGATTACCAAAGGAAGAGGTAATTTTTAAAGACACCTGCCTTCTAAAGAATGAAGGAATTATTTCACAGAGCTCAGCTTGCCATCAATAATGTACTGACTTTATTAAATTGAAATATACTATGGTTACTTCATAGTCCTAATTTATGTCATTGTGATTATGATGGAAATTGAAGGTATTATTTTCTTTTAAGTTTTGAAAAAACTAGTAAAGTATAAGGTAGATATTGTTATAAATCCCTTGAATTTTCCTACTAAAGAAAGAGCAAATGTTAACTTTTTGAATGTCTTTATTTTCAATGGTATATAAGGTGATTATATTTTATAAATACTATACAAAAGTTATCTTAAAGATTTGTACTTAAAAAATGTAATGTCAAAATACTAAATTGCATTTCAATTCTAATTTCTGGGTCTTACTTGTACTTACTAGAGACTAGGTACTGTTCAAAGTATTTTTAGATGATTTTACTCTATTTTTTTTTTTTTAGACAGAGTCTGACTTTGTCACCCCCAGTAGAGTGCTGTGGTGTCACGGCTCACAGCAACCTCAAACTCTTGGGCTCAAGCGATTCTCCCACCTCAGCCTCCCAAGTAACTGGGACTACAGGCACCTCCCACAACTGCTAGCTATTTTCAGAGACAGGGGTCTTGCTGTGGCTCAGGTTGGTCTTGAACCTGTGAGCTCAGGCAATCCAACTGCCTGGGCCTCCTAGAGTGCTAGGATTACAGGCGTGAGCCACTGCGCCTGGCTTTGTTTTCACTCATTTTATCTAAGGGATGTGCTATGCAATTGAAAATCAGGGAATATTTTTAATTGCAAAAGTGGGTGCACGTGTACATACACACAAGAACAGTACTGTTCAAAGCACTTTTAGATGTTTTCACTCATTTTGCCTTGCCAATAAAGCTATGAAGTAGATTCTTACATATATTTTAAAGTTAAACAAACTGATTCTCGGAAGAATTCAATAAACTACCCAAGGTCTAGTTCTCAAACCTCTGAAGTATGGTTCTAGGAGCCAGTGGTATGCCATCAGTAAGCTTTTAAGCATTTGTAAAAGTGAAACTACCATAAAATATACACTAGTTTGGCAATTTTAGGGTGGTTTTACAAACTTGGTTATAGATTAGAAAGTATAGAGGTTGGCAGGGAAGGAAATTCCATTCACAGTTGTGGGTGCAATGCCAGTAGAACAGGGGAATGAGTGGCCATATGCTTAACTGACTGGTAAAAGCAGAGACCCCCAGCCTTCACTCCTCATTTGACTTCCAGAACATGGCCAGCCACACTCTCACCCTCCAGCGGGAGAGATTACTTGAAGACGTCAACACCAGGGTTTTCCTCCTAAAGTGGCCCGTTAGATAAATTTACAGAGAAGCTCCGTGTTCTTAGGCCTCATTCCTCCCATGCCTGAAGCTTCTCATTAGCTCTTTACTCCGCCTCTCTTCATCACCCAAAGACGGGTGTGGCCAAGTATTACCAGGTGAAGAACGAAACTACCACAGAAAACAAGAACAAAAACCAACAGAAAACACCAACTCGAAGGAAACACTAGCTATACAGTTAGAAGAAAACTTACAACAAAACAAATAAATATCTTCAGAGAGATAAAATGTAACTATAAAACAACAAAGTGGATGCTAAAACATTTATAAAGAACTAAAACGGGGGGGCCCTCAATAGAATATTGGAAGATAAAACTGAGGCAGTCTTCCAGTAAGTAGAACAATTATATAAAGAAATGGAAAATAAGAATGAAAAGATAAGAAAATTAGAGGACTAGTCCAGGAATCCAAAGTTTGAATAATTGGAATTCCAGGAAGAGAGAACAGAGAGACGTTAAAGTGGAAAATATTGAAGGGGCCCAGGAAGTGTCCAACGTAATGGATGAGAGTGGACAATAGTTCCAGTGTGCGACAAGACTATTGGCTAAAATTCTCCCTGCAGTGCTCACTGTAAGTTGTCTAGTCAACATGCTGGGACTCAGTTTACGTCCCCTACTGAGGGAGAGGCTGCATCCAGGTTCAGCTTCCCATGGCGTCAGGGACTTCTGCCCCTGGTGGAAGGGGTGCCATGCCTCCCCACGCTCTAAGATGTGCACTTGCAAGCAGGGTGTTCTCATATAAAAGCTGGCACTCACAGACCAGACTAGGAAGTCCTCTCCCCTTGCATCTAGGCTGGCTGTAGAGACTTACTTGACTAATAAAATGCAGTGGACATGGCAATCTGGGACTTCTGAGGGTAAATCAGAAGATGCCTGGCAGCTTTCACCTTGGTCTCTTGGACCACTTGCTCTTGGGACCCAGGTGCCATACTGGACAGAAGCCCAAGCAGCCCTGTGGAAGTTCCTCTGGAAACTCAGCTGGGCTTCCAGAAGACAGCTAGGACCAAGGTGCTGGCCAAGTGAGTGAGCCATCTTGGAAGCTGATCTCTGCAGTGGAGGCCCCAGCTGAACAGTGTACAGCAGAAACAAAATATCTCTACCAAGTTCTGCCCAAATTACAGGTTTTGAGCAAAATAAATGATTGGTGCTAATACGGTTTCCCCTTTTTAATCTGTTAATATGGTAAAGCGCATTTGTAGATTTTCTGATGCTGAACTCATTGTGTTCGTGGAATAAACCCTTTTTATCTCATTGCTCTCCCACAATTTGGAGCTGAGCATAACAATGGAAAAACTAGATTTATCCCAAAAATTATAAAATAATGCAGGAAAATTATAAAATTATAAAATAATGCAGGGAAAATGTTTCACCTTTTTATCTCGTTTGCTCTCCACAATTTGGAGCTGAGCATAACAATGGAAAAACTAGATTTATCCCAAAAATTAGTTATAAAATAATGCAGGAAAAATGTTTCACCTATCTCAGAAAATTTCAGACATATGGGTAGAATATAATTAGGTAGTAGGGAACAATTCCTAGCCGGCAACATTGTAAACAAGCTTTTCTTATTTTGTGTAATTAGATTTTTCTTTAACTTAGAACATTTAATCCAAATGAGCGTCTCCTGTATTTCCAAGCTGTTTTGAAGGCTGCATTTGAAGTTCAGTTTTTCCATTTGTCTTTTTTATGATTCAACTTGGGGACTTGATTAATGGTGTTCCATCTAGAAAACAGCCGAGGCTTCACTAATATGAAATAATCAGAGAAGAAATCCTCTTTCCCTTTCCTTCTCTCTCTGTCTTACCTCACTGCATGTTTCATTTCATGAATGCCATCAACTGTTTATGTAAAAATGGAGAAACACAATGCGCCTTGAAAGGTTTTCAAATATAAAAAATGAGAAAAAAAAAATAACAAGGCAGTCTAGAGGTTTGGGATTGTTCCAGTTTTAAATATTTGTCAAGTGAAAAGGCCTTTCTCTGATTTTCAGATACAACAATATTTATTTATTTATTTATTCCATCCATCCCCTACTTCCCAACCCCCACCTTAGATGTGCATGGTACACACATACACACACACACACACACTCTCTCTCTCTCTCTTCCCTATACCTTTTGCTCCCTTTAAGGTAGTGCATTTTTAACTACTTCCTCTGAGCAATTAAATGGAAATGATGAGCCAGCTCCTTCCCCCACCACTCCGCCACCACCTTAAGAAACATACTAGGAAAAAGAGAGCAGGAAGGGGGCTGGAGGAGTGGGCAGAAAACTTCAATTCCCTTAGCTTGCATTTCCATTTCTAAGGTTTTTCAATCAAAGTTTCCTCTAAAAGATTGCCTGCTTGGAAAAATTTACTGACGTCCCAAACAGCGAGGGACCAGCCTTTATCGCCAGAAGTGACACAAGCTGAGAGGAGAGCTCCCAGCTGGGAAGCTGTCATTATGTAAATGTACCCGCGTGACAGCCCTCTGAGGAGGACAAATGACTCATCAGTGACTTCTTAATCAGCCTGTCTCTAGCAATAATAATCTAACCACTGGCCACCTAATTAAAAATGAAAGAAATCAGTGCCTTTTTCAAACACCGAGCTCATAGAATCTCAGGTTGCAGACTGTCATTAAGCAGGGAGCCGTCAGCTGTTTGCATGTCACATCTCAGAGAGGCAGGCCTTTGTGAGATACCTCATCCTCACGTCCCTGATTTGATTACTCTTGCTGGCATTCACTTAATGCGTTGATTTGCATGATTTGCTGCTGTGGGCCCTTATTCATTTATTCATTCTTTCCCCAATCCCACCACAAACATTTATTGCAGGCTTACTACGTGCCAGGGGATAGAAAGATGAATAGGATACTGGTCCCGCATTTGGAGGATCTCACTGTGGGGGGAACAGATATAAAAATATTTAATTATGGTACAATTTGATCAATGTATAATAGAGATAACACCCATACATGTGTATTCTATACGATGGAAGATACAACATAGTAAACCATTGGCCAGAATCAGTCTGCAGAATTTGAGATGCTTTCGTTTTGGACATGAGGACCTCAGTTTGCTGAAGCTTCCACCAGGCCCTGTTCTTTAACCTTGGTCTGCTTTGTTCATGCATGTTTTCTGCCTGATCCTTGTTATTCATTTGAGTATAAAGACAGGTGTAACAAGAAAACACCTACCATGAAATGCTATATTATAAACTGATACTGCACATTGAGTTTTAATCTGTTCTCTAAAATGAGTTTTAAAGAAAATTCTATGTAGTGTTAAAATATGATCATTCACACTCCTTTTAGGTATGGAAAATGCCTCGCCAGCCACCTATGTTTTATAGTGGGGAAACTAAACAAAACGTTGAAGGAGGTACGGAAATTTCACCCCAAAATATGATTCCTTGGTATAAAGAATATTTTCAGTGAAAGGGTCATTTTTGATTAGAAGGCACCGGCCTCTCCTCTATCAAATCTGAGTAACCTGATTTAGACTCAGAAAAGGGGCTACTGGACTCCTTATCACATAGACCTGGCCCTAAGGGCATTTGCAGCACAGACCTGGCTCTCACGTTAATCTGCAACTCAATCTGTTTCCACCCCCAGCAACCAAATGCCACAGGTGCACTTTCCCCACTCTCCCCCTCCCTTCTAAAAGGCATCTTTAAAAGCCACTGACCATCACTGAGACACTGGGAAATCGTTCTTGTGGTTCCCCCCATGTGCTTGTATTTGGAAATAAAGCTTTCTCTTATTAATCTGCTATAACTGTGAGTTGATCTTTTCAGTGAACCAACCTAAGGATAAAAGGCAAGTTTCCCTGTGACTCCTTCAATGTCAACTTGCTAATCAATAGTATCTCAGTCTGTTTCCATTCGAATAATCTTTGGGATGCTCATTCCCTTTTGGGTCACTAATCAGTGTATCTTCTCTCTTTCCCCTTACCTGCTTCTTTCCAGAAAGTGATAGGTTGGGGGCAGGGGAGGGGAGGGAACAGCTAGGAGAAACGTGTCCTTGGAATCACAGCCGTCCAGTGACTCGAAGAGCAGCTAGTGCCTGGCCTGTTGTGAACCATCCATCTGGGTACAGGCCCCACCACAGAGTCCAGGGTCGCTGTCACTCGTCCCTGGTTGTGACATTTCTTACTCATGGTGCCTCTTCCTCTGGACCTCAGGCTTCGCTTCACGTATAGCACTCTCAGCACTTTTAGGCCACACTGGACAGTGAGAACTTCTAAATCCCTGGAGACGGATGCAGACACTATAGTGTTAATTGTACTGGAATCAGTCTAAGTGACCTCAGCTATGAAGAACGTTGTGAGTTGACCACCCAAGGGACTGTAACAGACTTCTCAGCATATGGTGTGGTCAGCATATGGAGTGGTCCTAAGCTGACCACACTGATACGTTCATGTGGTGCTTGTCCAGTCTATGAAAATTAGGTCAACTTAAGGAGGTGGACAGTGTAGGAGGTGGTCAACTATGGAGGTTCTTCTGTATTTCAAGTTTTCCATAACTTACCCTAAGACCTTTCTTACATGGATAACTATTCCATGTGTAGTTGAGAAGAATACGCTTCTCTAATTGTTGAGTACATGCACTAGTCCCTGGTATCTGTGGTTTCATTGTTTCTGTGGCTTCAGTTACCAGGTATGAAAATATTAAATGGAAACTTCCAGATATAAACAATTCATGAATTTTATTTGTTTGTTTGTTTATTTATTATGAGAAGGAGTCTTGCTCTATCACCTGGGCTAGAGTACTGTGGCATAACCACAGCTCACTGCAACCTCAAACTCCTGGGTTCAAATGATCCTCTTGCCTCACCCTCCCCAGCTAGTACATTTTTAGAACAAAGGGATTATTCTAGCTCAGGCTGATTTCAAACTCCTGTGCTCAAGCAATCCACCTGCCTCAGCCTCCCAGAGTGCTAGGATTTCAGAATGAGCAGTTCATGAATTTTAAATTGCACCCTATTCTGAGCAGCATGTGAAATCCCAGGTCTAGCCAGAAGGGCCTTGAATCTCTTCCTCCTGGGTCTCCACATCCCTGCACTCCTGCCTCGTCAGTCATCATGATTATCAGATGGAACGTTGAGGTAGTGAAGTGCTTGTGTTCAGGACACTTACTGTATATACTCGAGTATAAGCCGAGTTTTTTCGGCACAAAATTTGTGCCAAAAAACCCGAACTCGGCACAAATTTTGTGCCGAAAAAACTCGGCTTATACTGGAGTATATACGGTATTTTACTTAATAATGCCCTCAGAGGGCACTGAGTGAGGCTGGCTATTCAGATATGCCAAAGCTTTTAAGTGCTTCCTTTAAGAGAAAAGGTGACAGTTCTTTGC
>CAUYPK010139635.1:0-23595 GCA_963574355.1 Loris lydekkerianus
AGTTACCAATGCAATTTATACACATTGATATGGAAAGTTATCCATGGTATAAATGGGGAGTAAGCAGGTTATATAATTCATTATAATATGATCTCAGTTTTGTGGAAATAAAATGTGTGCATCTGTCTGCAAAGAATAAAATATGAAATAATATAAAAAAATAATAATAATAATAATATTTTTGAAGAGAAATAAAATAATACTTTAAAATGAAAGAAATATTTTAAACATAGAATGAAAATATGACTACACAATTTTAATTATCTTTATGATTAAAAGGTCTTTTAACATCTTAGAAATCAGTTTTTATTGCCTTAGCCAAATATATGCAATCAAACAGTTACAATTATTTGTTTTTTCCTCAAATTGACCATTCACTTTCCCATCTTGGTGGATCCTGGAGACAAGGTTGAATTTGACCCTTGGTCATTAAGGACACTTAGTCAATAACAAGCCAACCCCAGCTGTTGGAGTAACCTCAAGAAGCAACTGGTGACCACGTGGCATGGCCTTCCAATGTACACGGCCATCTTGAATTTGCTTTTTAGTTGACAGAATCCCTACAGCTGCTTTAAATGCTTTTTACTTTTTATTTTTCTAAAGCCTCTTTAAACATCGCCTGTGAGCATTGAACCTTTTTTCAAACAAATTGGAGCTTTTTATATTTCTAAAGCAGCTGTGAGGACTTCACATCTTCACAAAGGGGATAAAAGATGGAGTCTGTAAAGAGGGGCTTATGGGAGCCTTTGTCCTTACAAATAAAATGTCTTAATAAGTTTATTCATGTAAACAAAATAACAGGGAATGATAAAACCCATGAACAATAATTTACCATCTTCACCAGTATAATTATACCAATGGATTCTGTCTATTCCCATGGAGAAGAAAAAAAAGAAAATAAATAATACTAATGCTTTAAAGTCTCACCTGTTGGAAAAAGATATTTATGTTCCTAATTAAGGTTCTCAGCGCAATTTTAATGGATCGAGATGATACATAATTCCAGAAATTTTTCTAGTATCCCAGGCCAACCTTAAAGTCTCAAATTATAGTAGACATAAAGGATACAAATACAGTTATCAAAAATTATTATGTATCTATCACGTTTGCAAGGAGAGTTCCAACGTCTCCTGATTTTTTAAATGAATTTTTTGAGATAGACATGTATTTTTTTTTTTTGAAAAGTGAATTTATTTCAGATTAATGTGAGGGTACAAACAAATACTTTGATTTTGTTAGGTAGAGTCCCTCTTGCAGTTACGTCCCACACACAAAAGGTGTGCCCAACACCTTCACCCCATGTTCATTCAGTGAGAGCACCCCAACCCTCTCCCCCTCTTCCTCCTTCTTTACCCCTCCCCCCAACTTGAATTGAAATGAGTTTTTCTCCTGTGTGGGCATGCATCAGATCAACTACTGACTTCATATTAGTATTGAGTACATTGGATAATTGCTTTTCTTTTCTTGTGATACTTTACTAAGAAGAATATATTTCAACTCCATCCAGGATATTATAAAAAATGTGAAGTCACCATCTTTTATGGCTGAATAGTATTCCATGATGTGTGTGTACCACAATTTGTTAGTCCATTCCTGAGTTGATGGTCATTTAGGTTGTCTTCAGTCTTGGTGATTAAAACCCTGTATAGATAGGTATTTTTAGTGGACACAATAATTATACATAGTTATAGAATACAGTATGATATTTTGATGCATGTATAAAATGTGCAAAGATTAAATTCATCACCTCATTTGTCTATACTGACAGTGTTTAAAATTCTCTCTTCTGGCTATTTGAGAAAAATATAATAAATTATTGTTTACTGTAGTCACCCCCACAGTGCTATAGAACTTATTCCTTCTATCTGTAACTTTAAATCTCTCAACCAATGTCTCCCTATCCTACTACCCCACTCCCCTTCTCAGGATCTGGTAACCACTTTCCTACTCCCTACTTCTGTTAGATCAACATTTTTAGATCCCACATATCACCAAGAATATGCCTTATTTGGTTTTCTGTGCCTGACTTATTTCACTTAGCATAATGTCCAGGATCATACACATTGACATGAAAGACAGTATTTCATTCTTTTGTATGGCTGAATACTATTCTGTTGTGTACACAAACCACATTTTCTTTATCCAAGTAGCCATTGATGGACATGTAGTTTGATTCCATATCTTGGCTATGGTGAATAGTGATGCAATAAGCATGGTTATCTCTTCAACATTCTAATTGCTTTTTCTGATCACATCTTGATAATAGCCTCTGCATTCATAGCTGAGTCTTCAGTAATTGAATTAAAAATATATTTTTAAGAAAAGTATGCTATTTTTCTACCTACGTAATTTAGTAATTAAATCCCTACTCCCAGGAAACCTGGGAATAATTTATGATATGTTTGCTTGGTAGACTTAACTTTTTGTATTTAATTATGCATCTATATTGTGAAAACAGTACCAGACTGTTGAAAGAAGAAAGGAATAATATTTACTTTCCTGATAAAACTATCCTTATCACATAATCAATATTAACATGCTTTGATGATAATTGACCATGAAATATTATGTTCTTGATGGAGGAGATGAAAAGCTTCTCTTGACATAATAGGTATGTTCCAGAAAAGTAAATACTTGGATTGTTAACAAATTTTATAAGAAATTATTTATAAGGCGCTGATGATATTACTGACCATATAACAGCTAGATTTTTCTTTGTCAGTTCTAGATGTACTATAGCTCTTCTCAGAGATAAATATAACATAGTCCTTTTCTATTTCTTATTATATGAAATTGCATATCCTGTTGCTAACTGGCACCCAATAAGTTCTCTTTAGCATTTATCAAGTGAATGAATGAATGAGCGGATGGGTAACTGAATAAAAATACAAGTGCAGCTATGCCTGAGACTGACTAGAATGTTCTATTAACTAGCTTTTATACTTCCTGAGTTCTCTTAATGTATCCAGCCAGGTGATTTTCAGACTGTATGCACTACATAAGATTTTGTTTTTATTGAGATGACAAGGTTGACATTCTCTACCCTTCCAAAATACATCATAAGCACTTGTTTTTAAAATTTTAAATCAGGAAGCTTTCACTACATTCTTTATTTTTTATATTAAGAACACCTACTCAACTAGAAGGATTTTAAATCTCTTCCATAGGTTTTCATAAATATCACCTCCATTATGTGATTAGTCCATTTTACATATGATAGTTTGAAATGCCATATTTAACAAACAACAACAATCCGTTATATAGTCAATTATCTATAGTTACTGACAATTAGTCTACATTCATGAAAAATGCAAAGAAAGTGGATTTACCTCACAAAAATAACTATGTGAGGTAAAGCACATGTTAATTGGCTACACTTCACAATCTCATATTGTATATACACTTCTAAACTTAATGTGATGCATGATAAATACATACAAAGTTATTTGTCAATTATTTTAAAAATTTAAACATTAAAAAAAAAAAAAAGAATAAGTACCTATGAGTATAGGATAGGTGCCAGAATGCCTCCAAGGCTCTAACAGAAAGTGAAAATCCTAAAAAAGAGGATGAACCTCCCAGGCCCCCAGGCATGGAGGGCTGTGCTGCAGATCATGAGTTCTGACATCAGACTGCCTGGCTCTGAATCGCACCGCTTCTTACGTTTGTTTCAAAGGAAAAATAATCTGATTGTGCCTCAGTTTTCTCATAGATAAAGCAATAGCACCTGCCCAATATGCTTATGAGAATTAAATGAGAACATGCCTGTAAAATCTGTGGCATATAAAAGGTGTTCAATAAACATGATCTATTACTGTCATTACGGAGAATCACACTCCTTTTCTGGGAAGTGGACGGCATTTCAAAATGACCTGTATTTTTCCAGTATCATTTACCCTAAAGTTGATTTGTGAATTAAGTCTTTTTCCTCTTCTAAATTTAACATAGATGAAAATTGTATGTTTTGTTCTTATTCTAGCATTAGGGGAAGCATATTTGTGAAGGGTGAGGGTGTTAGAATAATACCTAAAGAAAATCCTTTCCTTGGAAAGAGGGAGTCATTTATTCTGGACAGCAGGAGCTGGCACAGACACCCGGTCACTTGCCCTCTGCTCCTTCTTGGCATCCCTCCCCCACCCCACTTTTCAATATTCTTCCTTCCTGCTAGCTCTTCTCATGATGTTACTTCATTAAAAAACAGTGTGATTAAAGGCAAATCATCACTAACATATTGAATATGTCATCTAGCCCATGATGTTTTCGTTTTCAGAGAGGCTTTTCTGTAATGATCGTGCTTAACATATTGTATACGTTTTGAATAATGAAAGTTCAGTCACTGTCCTATCAACTGCATAACAGAGAGATAATCATAGAGCATACAGGGGCAAATACACGGTTTACAAAAGGCAAGAGAAGCGAACCTGAAAACGGCGTCCTGGTAAGTCTGTATCAACAGTAAAATAATAAAACAGGCCCGACGAGATGAAATTTATCAAAATCTGGAGGATGATGGAATCATGAGCAATAAGCAGCATGGTTTTATAAAGAGCAAATCATACCTGACACAATCAATAGCTCTTTTCAGCAGAATGACAAAATTAGAGGATGAAGGGAATCAGGTAAATGTGGCCTATTCGCACTACCACAATGCATTTAAAGTGGTCTCAGCAAATTTTAAATTCAACTGTAGATAAAACTGAGTCAGCCCTGAATGCTTTCTAAAAAAGGCTTGAAAAAAATGGAAGATGTCATGGATAATGACAATGCAGGCCGTCGTGGGATGCCGGAGTTAATAAAGCTCATTTGCTGCGTTTCCTAAACTAATGAGAGGGGAAAAGTATATCAGAATTGTGTATAATGTGCTTAGTAAATAGCACATTTCATAGAACACAATTAGGTAAATTTTAAAATACAATGGATCATCTAAAAGGATCGTGGGTGAGATTCCCGTAACTATCTCCTGACTATAATGAAACAGACTGAGATGGGGGAAGCCCTCAGAGTGGCCAGGCATCTTGGGTTATTTTCTCTCTCTGCCTTTTCCAGTTGCATTCTTCCCTGACTCATTTAACTTTCTGTGATTCTTCCCTCAGCCCTGGCTCTAGGACTGAGTATGATATGGAAGGAACCTGATCATGGCCACGAAAGACCTTGACTCTTCGACCAGAACTTGATAGGACAAAACTAGAGACCCTTTCTTGACCCTGACACTCCTGGGTCTCAGATACACAAGTAATCACAACTTTGGTTCCTGTGCTCTCCTGGCTCACCATCTGTAACAGAGATAGACATAGTGATGAAGAGAAAGATAAATAAATAAAGAGTAAAGGTACACATGTGTAGAAAATTCTAGAACAATTCAAAGAAATAAGGAATTGGGTATAGGGAATGGGGTAACTTTCAAAGCGATGACATTTGGTCAGAGCCTTTTGAAGCTGTGGTAAAGAAGAGGTGGGGACTAGACAATCTGCCACACGCAGGGACAGCAGACACCAAGCTCTCCTCATGGTTATAATGAGAATAATGACTCCTGTTCAGTCCCACTCAGAATGCTGCTTTAAAGAACAGAAGGAACGCACACATGACAGAACTCTGCAAAACGTTTTATAAATATGAGAGATTTTAATTACACTATGAGTAGTTTAAAATTGTTTTAAAATAAAATTTCCTAGGAGGCTAAAAACTAGGTGAGCTGAAACCCAGCTGCCTAACTTCAGGGTAAACCCACGGCTCTAACCCTGTTTCTACCCCTGAGTGGGGAAGGAAGATGCGACGTGCAGAGCGGAGCGCGAGTTCTGCTGTGCGGGCACGTCCTCCCGAGCAGAGCCTGACTCACGGGTGTGGGACGCAAAGCCTCCCACAGATCAGCATGGATTCTCAGGCAGCAGCTGCCGCCGGCCTCCTCTGCAGTATGCTCCCTGCGAAGAGAAGGGTAGAGCGTTCCCATCATCCAAGCTTAAAAGCTTCGAATCACCTTGGACTCCTTCCCTCTGTGCTGTGATTTCATACTAATTTATGTTTCTTGTTCTCAATTTTCATTTCCTTTCATGCTGGCAGCAGCAAATCTACTTCCGCCCTTAGACGAACGCAGGCTCCTTACCTGGGGTCTTCCGTCAGGCTATGTAGCCGTGCTCCCCCTCCTGTCCTCCCTTCAGGCCAACCCGGCATATAAAAATATTGCTTTCATGTGCCAAAATTCATCAGTATGTCCCTATTGCCACTACTGGTGATTCCCAAACATCGTTTGCATGAAAATTATCATTGATAATTGCTTAAAATACAGATTCCTGGAGGTTTTTTCCCATTCTGATTCGGGGTGGGGGGGTCCTAGAATCTTCCTTTTTTAACAAATAAAAATTTGGTATTAGCTTTATTACTAAGTGTTTTGAGGATAATCCCTTGACGGAGATCAGCTTTTCTTAGGATCTAAACCTGAACTTTAAATATCTGTTACTGAGTGTCTTTTTACGGCCACATAATCATTTCATTCAGCATTATTATAAAAACTAGGAATACAGCATATTTGTGTGATTTGTGTGTGCATATAATGCATATCTTCCTCTTTATCTATTTAAACATATAGCATTGTGTAAGTGCAGTACCCCTTGAGATGTCTTTCTGATCCTCAAGGGGCTGCTCACTGGTGCAGGAACATGTATTGAAGAGATTCAGTTAAAAGAGAAGGATGCTAATGTCTGTGTATTCATGATCAAAGGAAACTTGAGTCATTGTCCTAGAATCTCACAGTTTAAATTCGTTTCCACAAAGTAACTTTTCCTTTCAGCAAAGGAGTGTTGACGTCCTAGATAATAACTCTTCACAAGGGTTAAGGTTGGTAATGATGGAACATTTAACATTTTTCCTCCAGCCATGGTGCCCAATCTATCTCACACACACACACACACACACACACACACACACACACACACACACAAGTGGAGACTGGTACCTGTCTTCTTTCTGAAAGTGGTGAAATGATCAAGCAGCAAAAAAACCTGATATAGCCAGGACATAGTCAGGAGACAGACAGTAAACTGAGAGACATGTTGCAAAGAAATAACTTATATTCACAGAACTTAGCTCTCAAGCATTAGTGAATTTGCAGCTGTGGTGGCTCCACATCTGGAGACCTGCAGGCCAAATGGAACCACTGGCCACACTGGCTGGGCAACCACGAGAATGGACTGTCCCCTCTGCAGCTATGCATTACACCCTGGACTGACACAGTCCAGACACGCTCCCACATCATTCATTTAAAAAAAGGAAAAACAAGACTTTAAATCAGCTTCTCAATATCCATGGATAATCTCTGCTGTGTTTTTGGAGGAAGGGCATCGAATTAGAGAGTATAATAATATCTGAGGTTGACTGATCCAAACCAGAAATCCTGAAGAGCTATGAGATATGACTAACATCTATCAGAATCTGTAAAAGTGCATTAATTAACAACTTTTAAATCTGTCCATAAACGTCTACTTTTAAAAAGGAAACATAAGGTACTATTAAAGTAAAACAAATACAATTCTCAAATGTTATGTTAATAATTCTCATTTTTAAATCATTAAAGTGCATCACAGTGTTAAAAAAAAAAAAAAGAAATTGAATTGGAACCAAATGACTTGATTTCCAGTACCCACCAAAATACTTAAAACTGGATCAGTGATATAATTGTTACAAGCAGCTGTTCTACACCTCTAAATGGAGAATACAAACTATTGCAGCACCCACCAAAAAAAGGCCATTGAAACAAACAAAACATACCACCCATAGTATCGTAAGACTCTCTAAATTCACATATTCAACTCTCAGTTTTCACTAGAGGTATTAGAATGAAAATTGCATATAATACCACGTGTTATTTTTATCATTATCCACTAAATGTTTCTGTCAAGTTAATCCCTTTTGTAAGATTTTAGGATACACTTTTAATCCCTAATTCCAAAATTTTATATCTAAGGAATTTTTTAAATGTTTTTCAGTTCTAAGACTTTGTGATTTTCTCTTTTCCCTCATTCTTAGCACACTTTTTATTAGAAGTGTTAATAAGTGGGATTGTTGTCTAATTTCAATCTTCTACTAGAACTAATAAGAAGTAGAATAATCAAATGGAAGCAGAAATCTAGGGAGAGGAGAAATAAGAAAAAATTTTAAAGAGAAACAACTGACTGAAACTTCAGCTAAAGTAACCAAGAGTCAACTTTCTATTCATCTTATTTAATGCAGGATTCTATAGATATATTTCACATACTGATTGGATAGCCAAAATCAGACAAAACCTTCAAAATGATTACAGTTGAAGCAAAAATTTCACAGATAATGAAATAGAAAAGGCTTGTCACTTTCTTATTCAGATATTATATGAAGGAATTACCAGTCTTGGATAAGATAGCTGAAGAACTATATTACCTGGCACAAATTTGAACTGTCTACAGAGAAATAGTTCTAGTTCCTGGGAGTCCGTTTCTTGGCAACTCGGTGCTGTGGCGTAAGTCATTCTCCACTTTTTATTTTTCAAGCAGGTCAGGCTGAAGCATTGGTGGGGCAAATGATAACAACAGAGCCTCATCCAGCATTTGTGATGTTCCATTCCCAGCAAGTTAGTGTGTCCCTCGATTCAAGGATAGGTATTGAGTTATAAACACCAAGTATTGCAAGGATTTTGACTTGGGCCACATAGAAACACTAAATTACCTATGTGTGCAACCCAAATATCACTGCTCAATAACTTGTAAAGGAAATATGGTAATTTGGAGATTGCTAAAGTAATCAGGCAGGAAGACAGGGAAGCCAAAGAAAGAATTTCACATCCGAAACCTGTTCACTTCTCCCACTGAGGCTAAAGTAACCACGAATCATTTTAATTAATCTGCCATAAAATGTCACAACCTAAATGAGTTCAAAGGATTTCAATTCAATCCAGAGTGCATCACAAATACCACTATGAACTAAAGCCAGTGCCGCAGCCTTAAATCTGAGAGACATGCAGATAAGAAGACAGGTGTATGCATAAAAGAATAAAGTATAGTAGGAACCAATTATAGCAAAGTAGTTTTTCTTCCATAAGAAAAAATTGTATTATAAAAAGAAAAATTACTACAACAAAAGGGACTGTGATTTTTTTCCTAATGATTGAAGTATCTACATACTTTCTTGATAAAACGAATTTCACTCAAGCTGAATTATAAATAAATTGTCCAGCTTGCCATGGATAATATAGTTCTACTAAGAATCATACCACCTGCAAGGAAAGATATATTCACCACCTCACATCCTAAACAAGCAGATGTAATTAATGGGGCATTTATAATTAATATGATGTTTTCATATCTAAGGATTAAATATGCAGATGGTGACAAAGTGTAGGGTACATCTGTTTTCAAATAACAGGTTGACAAAGGCTCCTTGCTTGATTTGTTACGTAAATATTTGACAGGGTACAGAGATCTAATATATAATTTTGCAGGTGAACATCGTCATCTAGCTAATCTTACTGTGGATATCTTTGTATTCCAGATCTGTAGTACTCTTTCCACCCTCATCAGATTATTGTTGGTGGCAGCTGAACACTTGTGCACAACAAAAATGTATTATTAGCAAAAATCTGGCTTATTATTCAATTATCAATGGCTGGTTGAACTCTCAAAGTAGACTAAGTATGGCTTTGATAAGTAGGCAGAAGTTCTCAAAATGATCTAAAATAGTAATTTCACAAAATGAAGCTTTTCTGGTTGTTTTTTGTATTTGTTAAGATATATCTGCCCTTTTCTGATTCAACATAACTAAGACCATATTATGCCAAAATGAACATCAGGCTATTGATATCTCTGTAGTGTAGACATATACAAAGTATTATGTTTAAAATACAAAAGAGGTGGTGAGGGGAGTTTGGATATTTTTTCTTTTAGAAGAAATAATGTTTTAGATAATATATTTGTAGCCAATGTTTGATTCAATGGTATGGTTTATCAGTATTATTATGAACTCAACATTATTTCCATGACCTTAAAAACGTTATTTAACTTCTCAGGCTTTCATTTTTGATGACAGTGATAATAATATTTCAATTATTATTCAGTTATCAATGGCTGGTTGAACTCTCAAAGTAGACTAAGTATGGCTTTGATAAGTAGGCAGAAGTTCTCAAAATGGTCTAAAATAGTAATTTCACAAAATGAAGCTTTTCTGGGTTTTTTTTATATTTGTTAAGAAATACATTCATAATATATATTCATAATATTTTGCAATTATTAAATACATCAGAGAGCCCAGTACAGTTACTGACACAGCAGATATTCATTATATTCGCTTTCTTTTGTCTTTGAATAAACCTTTTCTTCTTTCTTTTCCCCCTTTATTCCCCACTCTTGATTTCGGTTCTTCCTTCCTGACAATAAGGTTTATATATTTACAACGTGGCAAAAAAAGAAAAAAAAAAATTAACAGAAATTTAGGCCTATTCCACTTCTCCTTCTATACCACAGTCATTCATCCATCATAGCCACATCATGTTATATTGAATTTGTTCTTCACTTGTATGTCTTTCCACTTGACTATAGACCCTGTAAGGGCAAGAATACATATTTTCATCTTTATATCCTTAGATCCTAGTACCTGTGCAGCACATGATAAACTCTAAGTACTGTTGAAAAAGTCAATATTGGGGATATACAATGTAGTAGAGATTATATAAATATGTAATTTTAAAAACCTTTACAGGCACAACTCTATGCAGATTATAAAATGCTTCCGTGTGCACACTCCATTTGTTTAACCTATACAATTTTGAGGGATAAGTAGAAGGCAAAAGAAGTCTAAGACCTGTACTCAAAAAACTTGTCATTCCCTGTCACCTGGCCGGAAGCTATTTCATAAATTCTCTGAGTCCTGATCTCTCTGAGTCTCAGTCTTCTATCTTAAAATAAGATTAATATCTGTCTTGCCCCCCTGGCAGAGTTCTTGTGAGGACCAAATAAAGGAATGCATGTCAAAATCACTGTGAACTGTAAAGCATAAGTGGAGGAAGTGTCTATAAATTCTTCTCAAAGAACAGATCGGTTAGAAATAACTAGTTGTTAGATGTCATCTTCTCTCAACAACAAAACAACTGATGACTAAAAGGGTCTCTTTTGTACAGAAAACTTGCTAATTTGGATTGATATGCTGGAGGTTGTTAGGGAAGGTCATCTTGTAAGACATCAGAATGCATCTGAGTCTTGAAGTCTGCTAGAATCTGGATGATAGAAAGAATGATGTGACAGACAGAAACATTTTGAACAAAGGTTATTTGGAGTAAGAGTAAAAAGATCATCCTAGCGGGAATAGAGCATTAGCATGTGAGAATAAGAGCATCTGAACTTGGAGAGATAAGTAGTGAGAGTGTGGAGGACTGTGAATGTCAAAGTAAGTTTCAACTTTGCACATAGATAATAATGCATTTAATGTTGCCAAAGTAATGTTTCATGTAACTGATAACTTGTTATGAGCCAAACAGAATTTTAGAGAAATAAACCCAGTGACAGCCGTTGGATAGAAGAGAGAAGACTACAGCACAGATATTTGGTAAAAGTCTATTTTTTTTTTTTATATGGAAATAATAGAAAGAAAGAAAAAAGGAAAACTACTGTGGCCTATTTAAGAAAAAGACAATAAACAAAAAATTTTAAGGAATAAAGTGCTGATGGGAAGTTGGAGGAAGAGTGATGAATTTAACATTATAAGTAAGGAGCATGGGGCAAGAATCAGCTCAGGTCTGTAAAACATAGTTCAAGTATGGCAAGAGAACACAAGGGTAAGTCATATTGAATTTGGTAGATGCATGATGGTGAGCCAGTGAGTATCAGGCATGAATTGTTCTCAGGAGGAGATCCATGATGTTAAACCTTTGTTGAATATGAGTTAAGGAAACATGGCTATAGTAGTATAAAGAAGAGAAACCTTCTCTGCCTTCATAATTGTGTATCAGCTTTTTATAATAAATCTCTGTCTGCTATTGGTTCTGTTTCTCCAGAGAATCCTGACTAACACAGAGAGGAAAACACAGACGAAGAACAACATTGAACCAGGACAGAATATGCAGTGTGTAAGACACATGAGCATTCAGCAAGGTGGACGGTGCACAAATACGCAATAATTTGTTCTGTCAACAAAACTGAATACTTCTGAATTGAAATCAACTCTAAAGTTTGAAATGTCTTGTACAAATTTTGCAGAATGTCAGAAATTCTCTCATTTCTGTAGCATGTAACCAATCATGGAAGAATATCATAGGAAGTAAGAAAAAAAAAAAATGTTCAATTTTGGAGCAAGTGAAGATAAATTTGAGATATTTAGTAACTCTCCCCACCTTTAAAATCAGTAGTTGGTCACCTCCCTATGTTGGCCACCTCCTTAAGTTGACCTAGTTTTCATAGGACTAGACATGGATCACATGTACTCAATGGAAGTTCCTTATGTTGACCACCTCTGTATGCTGATCAGTTTGTTATAGTCCCTTGGGTCATCAACTTAGATAAATTCAACTGTAATAGAATATATAGAAACCAATATTTGAAGTTATAATTGATAGAATGCATCATTTTTAGAGAATTTTATAGTTTACAAAACAAACAAATGTTATGTGCTTTTATTAATGAATACATACTAACATGTATGTGAAACTTTTCACAAAGCACAGATGTAAATGTCTGGTATGATAGCCATTTAAAGTCATTCTACTGAACAATTTTGACTTGCTCATTTATATACTTAAAACAACTTTATTTTTCTCCAAACCCTGTCAAATCTTTTCTGTGCATTAAAGATATCTTAGACAGATCCCATAGATTCAGAGTCACTTTGAGACTTTCAACCATAAAAATATAACCAAGAGTGGTTTAAAACTCCAATCTCATATTTCTTTCCAAAAACCAAGAGCTTTAAGTTGGGAATGAGCATGATCTGTTCATTATGCCTCCAACTGTGCTTTCTGGTTTTAGCTTCTCCCTTGTTGAAGAAAGATGGAAGGCCAAGAGGCAAGAGTCCTTCAGTTGACTGTCACTATTCTTCAGCTAACTGGGCCCTGATGCCCTCAGCATAGAGGCATCTGCTGCTGACTCTCCCCTCAGCATCTACTTACTATTTACCTCCCTGAGGTATACGAGGAGGCCATAACATTAAGTTTTCTAACATGGCTCAACTTCTACCAGTGATTCACATTATCAATAATCACTGGTGGTTGGGGAAAAGAGACAACTAGCCTGGTCGCCAGAACAGCCCTCTTGGTTTCAATAACAACTTCCATAGGCACAGAGGCAGATCAGTAAGCCCACTCCATAAGAGAATTTCTGTGATAGAACACAGGCTAATCATCCACGCTCATGGGCATCCCCAGACTCTGTGGATGGATGATTCTGTTGAGCCTTTTCCCCATACTTGGTTTAGGCAGTGCTATGGTCTGAATGTCCCCCAAAATTTATGTGTTGAATTTAATCACCAGTATGATAGCGTTAAGAGGTAAGACCCTTAAGAGGTAATTAAGTCAGAAGAGCAAAGCCTTCATGAATAACAGGATTAGATCCCCCATGAAAGGGCTTGAGGAAGAGGGTGCATTCCCTTCTGCCCCTTCTCCAGGTGGGGACACAGTGTTTGCTCTCTCTGGAGGATGCAGCAATACAGTGTCATCTTAGAAGCAGAGACCAGACACTAAACCTGCCTTAACTTAAACTTTTCACCTTCCAGAACTATAAAAAATAAATTTCTATTGCTTATAAGTCACCCAGCCTCAGGTCTTCTGTTCTACACAAAGACGAGCAATGTGTTAGTTAGCTATTAGAGCACCAGAAACCACACAATGTGTGATGCTTTTAAAACAACAAGCATTTATTATTTCTCATATGTTTAGAACCAGCTATAGAGTTCTGCTGATCTGGGTGAAGCTCCAGTTCTTTTCCCCTGAGGACCCCATTTACCTGCAGCCAGTGAGCCACTGCGCTGGGTTAGCTGCTCTACCATGGTCCCAGCTGGAAGACAGCTCTCCTCCGTCTGTCTCTCTGGCTGGCTTACCTGGATTTGATCTCCTGACAAGGACAAGATTCTAAGAACACAGGAAGCAGGCAATATATCTTAAGGCACCAGGGTAGAATTGGAATACAATCACTTCTGCTAAACGATTTAGCAAAAAAAGTCACAAGGTCATTCATCCCAAATCTAAGAAGTAATGAAAGAGACCCCACTTTTTTTTTTTTTTTTTTTGAGACAGGGTTTCGCATTGTTGCCCTTGGCATCATCATAGCTCACAGCAACCTCAAACTCTTGGGCTCAAGCAATCATCTTGCCTCTGCCTCCCACGTAGCTGGGACTACAGGTGCCCACCATGACACCCAGCTAGTTTTTCTATTTTCAGTAGAGATGGGGTCTCAATCTTTCTCAGGCTGGTGTCAAACTTGGGAGCTCAAGCCTTGCACCTGCCTCAGCCTCCCAGAGTACTAGGATTACAGGCATGAGCCACCACGCCCAGCAAGACTCTACTTACTGATGTCAGAAGCTGCAAGACTACATTGAAAAGAGCCAGGATAAAGTAAAGAACAGAAAGTCAGGGTAATTTTCACAATTAAATTAACAGGCCCTCTGGTCTCAATTTTTCATATCCATCCCACATGCAAAATACACTCACCACCTCCTAAGACCTTTAAATGCCTCACCCAGTCATGGCGCAATGATCATGAAAATACATCTTGTTGTAGTCTCTCAAGACCCAGAGATTTTTGACCTAAAAGAGAATCTTTTCAGAACCCAAATATAATAATAAATCTAGGAAATAATAATGACCCCCTTCATTTAAAAATGTGTGGAATGAAAGACATAGAATGTTCACCCCTCGATATCAATTCTGAAATCCTACCAGGTGATGTTGCCAGAACCAGCAGTCCAGAGTTTGGTAGTGTTCCTTTATTGGATCTTTGTTATACTATTTGCAAGTGATTGCTCTTATCTAATATTCTCCTCAGATCTTGCTACCAGCCTCTTACCTTTTAGGCCTGGAATGTCCTTTTGCATCACATCTTATATCAAAAGAAAGAGTTGGCATTCCCAGCTGAGTAGCTTTCTCAACCCAATTCCTCTCCATATTAAATTGAGGGTCCAAAGTTATTTCTGAAATTTGAACAGTGTCAGTTTCTTTTACCTCAATTTAGCTGCTCTATTGTCAATACAATCCACCTAAAAGCTTCGTGGGCTTTGTAGGAACCTGATTATTTTATGCTTCATATTCCAAAAGTCACACTCAAAATTGTTTTTCAGTCTCGCTTTCTAGATGTAATCACTGTTACTTTGGGATCTGATTCTTTTTTTGTAAGATCACACCTATATAAATTTCCTAAAATGTTCTTTTTATCCAGCTGAGTAGATCTACTAAGTGTGGCCTTATTTACCTCAAAAAAACAAACAAACAAAAAAAAAAACTCACTTTTCTAATTAAGACTTCTTAATTCTTATAAAGATTTAATTCTTAAGTGTTAACAAAGGTTTAGAATAAGTCCCCTTACTCTAACTTGATCTTTGTATCCATACTTCATGTTACTTTCACTAGGAAAAGAGATTGGAGATAAGAAATAGTTTTATTTTCCAACGAAGAAAGCCTCCTATATTCTCTCTAAATTCTGTGTGCAAATTAGTGCACATTTCTTTCTTTAGCTGATCTCATTCTTAGGTTTTCCTTATCATATGCAGCTAAGAGCAACCAGACAACACTTAACAATTATTTCCTTGGAGATCAACTTGGTCAGGTCCAAAAGTGCATTGGAACAATTTCTATCTTCCTCTTTACCACAGGCCACATTTTAGCACAAGTTTTGCTCCTGCAAACAAAGACTGTGATTGTTTCCAACCTCCATCTATTATCTTATGAATCAGTGAAACATATTTGGGGATTTTGTTACGGCAACATTTTACTTATACAGTACCAATTTTTGTATCATTTAGATATTGCTGTATAACAAAACAGCCCAAAAGTCAGTGATTTAAAACAACGATCATTTATTACTTCCAAAAGTCTAAGGGTGCCTGTGCATTTCAGCCAATCTAGCTGAGACTTAGGTGAACTCAATTGGAATCACTTAAGCATCTGTAGTCACCTGATGAGTCAGCTGGAAAATAGCTGGTCTATGATGGCTCCACCTGGGACAACCCAGGTCTCCTGTACTCCACATGCCCTTCATACCCTCTGAGGGGCCAGCTTGAGCTTGTTTTCAGGTGGCAGCTGGATTAAAGAAAGAGAATGAACATATGCAAGGCCTAGACTCAGAACTCACTTTGATATTCTATCGCCCAAAGCAAGTCACGTAGCCGATCCATACATGAAATGCAAAGAAAGGATTCCACCTGCTAGTAGAAGAATCTGAAAAGTCACAAAGTAAAGGATGTGGTTACAAAAGGCAGGGCAGTGGCATTATTTTGCGATCTTCCTGCCAGATATAAAGCCACTGAGGATAGAAAGAACAAAATGTCACAGCACTGCCCGCTACTCTAGACACAGCATTCAGACAATTCTCCTCTTCCCCTCCTATCCTTTCCTCAGTCCTCTGCTTAGGTGGTAAGGACATGGGAGTTTATGAGATATGATACTGGCAATGATTTGGAACGGTGATGCAGATTCAAAGCTTGCATTTAATAAAAAGTAGCCTCAATTTTGATGTTTTGTTTTAAACTAAGTATTTTTTTTTTCATATTTCTTGGACTGTAACTATAGGATATAGTTGCCAATTCTGAGGCAAAATAAAATTTCCACTCCACACCTTATTATTACATTATTATTATACCATTTAATCTAACTAGATAGATGGAGCTTTAATTTATCTCATCATATAGACCTTTGGTAAGACATGGTGGAGTTTACAACTAACTCATCTTCTGATTCCAAATCAGTGGCCCCAGAATTTCTACACTGCAAGGATTTAGGATTGACAGATTGGGAAAAGAAACTAGCAGACTTTTCTGAAAGCTTCATTTGTATATCATTTATAGGATTGATAAAAGCTCAATACTTTACCTAAAAGAAATCAGCAGGAGGGCTGCAGTAAATGATGAAGAGTGCTAACTACCACCTCCTCCCACTAAGCCAATACTTAGTTGGACCTTTGCTCCAAATCTAGTGCTTTTTGCACTATATAGCTTTGCCTCTTGCAATGGGTAATATCGTGTCTCTCAAAAAGATATGTTCAAGTTTTAATCTTCAGTACCTGAGAATGCGACCTAGGGTCTTTGTAGATATAACCAAGTTAAAATATGATTATGCAGTATAAGGATGGGCACTAAGCCAACGACTGGAATCCTTATAAGAAGAAGGAAATTTGTCTGCTCCTTTCCTCTTGGGGGCCTTGTATCCAATGGCTGCAAACAGCAGCCTTTTTGGAAATGTATTCAGCCTGTTGCTTGTTTTGGCTGCTCTAAGGGACCTTGGAGACATTCCTTTTTGACATATGTCCATATATTAGACCTTGTGTTGTCCCCAGTCTAAGCTCCGGACAGGTATTCACCATGCTTTTAGAAAGCCCAAGGGCACTGTGGCCAGGGCTCACATCGGCCAAGTCATCAAGTCCATCTGCACGAAACTGCACTACAAGGAGCATGTGATTGAGGCCCTACACAGGGGGGGAAGTTCAAGTTTCCTGGCCACAGGAAGATTCACATCTCTAAGAAGTGAGGTTTTACCAAGTTTAATGCATATATTAATAAATTTGAAGACATGGTAGCTGAGAAGTGGCTCATCTCAGATGGCTGTGGGGTCAAATACAACCCTCCTTTTGGCCCTGTGGTGGGCCTGTACGCATGAAAACTTCCACTGTGTTGCCCCCTCATTTGTTCCTACCAATAAATCCTACTTCCTTTCCCCACACCCCCCACACCCAAAAAAGAAGTAGAAAGAAATTTGGATCCAGGAGGATGGGCGTAGGGAGGGTAATTGGTGAGATCACACTTACATTGCATCTTACAAAGGTACATGTGAAACTTACTAAACATAGAATATAAATGTCTTAGCACAATAACTAAGAAAATGCCAGGAAGGCTATATTAACCAGTGTGATGAAAATATGTCAAATGGTATATAAAAACCAGTGTATGGTTCCTCATGATTGCATTAATGTACACAGGTATGATTTAATAATAATAATAAAGAAATTTGGATCCAGATAGGCAGCCAGGAATGAACACCCAGTGACAACGAAAGCAGAGACTATGATGACACATCTACAAGCCCAGCTGAGAACTCCAAGGATTTCCAGTAACTACTTACTGGAAGCCAGGAGGAGGCAAGGGAGGATCATCCTCTAGAAGCTTCAGTCAGAGAATGCTCTCACTCAAACTTTGATTTCAGACTTACAGCCTTCAGAACCGTGAGAGATGAAATTTCCATTGTTTTAAGCCACCCCAATCATGGTAATTGTGGTAGCCACCTTGGGATACACCCTTTAACTTCTTCCAAATTGTTGCCATAGGAAAGGGGAAACATATACCTCCACCTTCTTATGGTCCCAGCTAGGAGTGAGAATTAAATTGACATAAGCTAGATTAACAGGAGAAAAGCACATAAGTTTTGTGTGACAAGGGAGCCCTCACAAGGAAATGAAAACCCAAAGAAGTGACAAAATCCAAATGCTTCTATGTATTAGGTTGAACAAAGAGAGGTAATTGTGGGAAAGAAACTGAATTGTGTGGGGAGGCTGGAAGAAAGAAAGAATGATTTTAATAAGGTGTGTTTGACTTCCCGGGCAGGGAGATACCATAATCACAAAGGCAGTTTTCTCAGGGTGAGGCTGATCCATTGCACTCTGGATGTGCTCACCCCTATGATTTCTCCAAATGTGGGAAACTTGACTGGATAATTTATAGTAGTAGGGAACCACATTTATGCTGTCACCCGATGTTAAAAAAAAAAAAAAATCTATTTGTACAGAATTCTCTGAGCTATGACTCTCCATTGAATAATTTTTTTCTCTCAATATAGGGTGGACATCTTTCACATTGATGTTTTAATCTCCTATTTTTATGAAGAAAACGAGAGGTTAGAATGCCCTATTACATTTGTTATTTTTCAGATATCTTTAATTCAAAATAATCCTTATTCCAAAGTGGCAAATTTTGAGGGGCATCATCTGATACCCTTCCATTATAAACTTCTTGACAATAAATCTCTTAGGCCACATCTTTGTATACTCTAATGAAGAAAAAAAGAATTGCAGACGAGTTAGCATTTCACATTTCTAAAAATAAAAATAAAGTCAGAAGTAACAAAAAGCATTGGCTTTAGAATATTATTTTTTTTTGTCTAACTCTCATGAGGACCTGAAACAGCCACTTGAAGCTAATCTCAAAGCCTTTAGGACAATTTTACTCGACCTTTAAAGACCACCTCTAACAGGCACTGACTTTGTTCCGTCCCCTTGGGCTGTGGCAGAAGGCAGGTTTCACAATGTTTCTTTCATTGTTCTGCTCGAAAATCTAAAACCTGTCCATCCCAAAAGAAACCAACCTGCAAGTGCCAACCAATAACAAAACACATTTCATACATTTTTGAGGGAAAAAAAAAATTGTAGGGAAGATGAATGTAGAGAATACAATAGTCATTTATCTGAGAACTGTTTTGTTATGCTAAGTGCTGTGTGTATAGAGCCAATACATCAGGTCCACCCGTAAGCAGAAGTGAAACATGTTTCTTCCACACATTATTTGACATGGAAAGTGAGTATTTTATTGGCATAGGGTAATTTAAACTCACATAGTGGTGTCTTGAGTATATTAGCAGCATACCATGCGAAGACTAGATAGTTCAGCAATTTGTGCTCCGGAGTGAAGTAGTCCAAAACAATTCAGAGGAAAAGCGAGGGCAGAATGTGTGGAGAAGTGGCTTTATATCAGGCAAGGCCAGCTGCCATTAAGATGGTAATGATTAACATCGGATAAAACCAAAAAATCCCGCCAGCCAGTTTGGTAAATGCTACTTTATATGGCAGAGTTACAGGTACACCACATTTATAGCGCTGATACTGTACCTCCTCTGAGGAGCCACTGGATTCATTCATCCTAATTTTCCTGCTTTTCCCTATAACAAACAGCATGTGCAGGACACACACACTCATGCGTGTTTATTACTATAAAAGACAAAGTGTGTTGGGTTTAAAAGTGTTGGTTCTTCCTGGATTTGAATCCCAAATTTAGCATTTACTGTGGTGCAAACTGCATCTGTAAAAGAGACTATGTAGTTCATATTTCATATGTATTATTGGGACAAGCAATAAAGAGGATAAGATGTGCAAAATGCAGCCCAAGTCACAGAATGAGGGGGCACCAAATAAGAGATGTCATTATCATCATCACCATTATTATACACCTGCTTATGCTTGGTTATCAGTGTACATCATCAATATGACTGGAAACATCTTCAGGTTTGTATAGAAACTTAAGGGTCCATGGGCTTAGCAAAGGTTTGGAATTTGGGGAAACTGTATTAATCTATATTTTCAAAATATTCTGAAATAAAAGTCAGAAAAGTATCTAACAGCCCAAACTTAATCAAATGGTTAGCTAATTGATAAAGTTTGCCCAATATCGACAAATCTTGTCAACTTGTCAACCTAGATAAAACAGCATGCACCCACTGCCCAGTTATGAACAACATGGGCCACCCTGTTGTGCCCAGATCCTGAAATCCCCCACAAAGACCACTGAGGAGCCGATTCCAATGGAAAAGCAAAAGAGCCGTTTTATTGCAAGTTCGAGCTTGGACTCCCAGGGTCTCCGTTACAACGGATCCGTGCCAAGAGCCCAGAGTTCTGGAGCAGGGGGGGGTTTATGGTCCCATGCAGCGGGTAGGCGAGCACAGCTTGAAACAAAGGGGGTGCTTCTGGATTGGTTAGGTGGGGGGGAAGGGTCCCTGATTGGTGGGCAGTTGTCTCATGATGCCTGGTCTTGCCGGGGCATGCCTGGAAGGTGAAACTAAATGGCGGGGGGGGGGGGTGAAGGGGGAACTTAACTCCTAAGACGGCGCTGGTCTAGTTCTTTCGTTCCCCCCTCTGCTTGTAAATTAAAGGCCCAATCATGGACCTTGCCCTTACAACTGTGTGTCCATCATTTCTTGTTCTGCTAAGGGCTATAATTGGCCTTTAAGAACCATTAATTGTACAGCCCCTACACGTTCTCTTCCAAATGTAATGAGCCTGTAGATAATACAAGGGCCTATAGTTAGAAGTAACAGTAATATTATTAGAGGTCCTGCCACTGCTGATATCAGTGTTGTTAACCAGGGGGACCAATTGAACAGGGACTCATACCAGCTCTGACCACTTTCTCTTTCTATTTTATGTTGGTGCAGGCTTTCTCCGACAAGTGCCATAGATTCTTTCACAACCCCTGAATGATCAGCATAAAAACATTCCTCCCCTAGGGCAGCACATAGCCCACCTTGCTGGAGGAACAGTAAGGCCAGTCCCCTCTGGTTTTGTAAGACTACCTCAAAAAGGGAAGTCAAAGAGTCTTGAAGGAGGGTAATAAATTTATCTAATTGCTGAATGTTTAGATCAGTTGTATCCCGGAGGGCACCATAGTTCTTATTCTGGAGAACCAGGGCCGACACTGCAGTCCCAGCCCCTCCTATCCCTAGCCCCAATAAAGTAGCAATAGTGAGAGTGGTGATTATCTCCCGTTTCTTGCGTGGGGCTGGGCTCAAAGTACCTGTATATTTCTGAAGTATTTCACTTCCTTTATGATAGATTATCATTGGTATAAGCTGTACCAAGACACAATAATTATAATTTTGATTTAAAATCACTTCATGTATACAAGGAGCCAAACCTATTGAGCAAGCCCACCAGGTATCGCTCGGGGGTATCAAATACCCGGTTCCATCCCATGAGCTAGTAGCATTACACAGATGCTGGTGGGAAATGAGTAGTTTTCCAACACACAAGCCCTTTTCCACTACTGTCTGAACAGTAAGTCTAGGGTGGTTTTGATGCTATCAGCAGGCTGTGGCATCTCCAGAAGTGTATTGCCCTTGGATGGCAACAGCTTCATAATAAGGAGGTTTTACACTGAGACAGAGACAATAGGCTGCAGTTAGGTCTGGTGGAGTTAAATGTAACACTTGATACATACTGGTAAGCAGGTCCCATGCCAGGTCCAGATATGTAAATTGACCCTTATGTTTACTGACAGTGGATAATGATGGGGCCGTCACAGGGGAACGAGTTATCAACCTGGAAAATACTTGAACATTAGCTAGGTAAGGGAGGAAACCATTAGGCCCAACTTGGGTAGGTTTATCAGAAACTGGTCTGTATTCCACTTTTATCTTAATGAACCCTCCCTGGTCATGTACACCACCGTTAAAGCTTGCCACTCAAGTGTGGCTGTATAAACGGAGTCCCCAAATTTTTCCTATTTCCCAGGTGGTATAACTATTCTTCCCAAGGCTAGTGAATTGAATGCGCACGAGGTCACATAGCCTTAATTCCCCGAGGAGCCCCATGCGATGGCAGTTGTCTCTGCCAGCCGTATGTGACCAAGGACCAGGACTTCTCTTTACCATAATTAAGTCTGGGGTATTTGGTGATGTCCACCAGATCTGACCCGTGGATACACAGCTCCAATGTTGACAGAAAAAATAGGCTTGTCTCCTCGTTCTCGGGTTCCCGGAGCAGCAGGACCCGTTCTGCCATTCGTGAGCTGGCAGGCTTTACAGGCCCCAATGACTTGGTCTATCTTGTTGTCCAGGCGCTCTATTTTATTTGCATGGCGGACTAGATCTTTTAACTTTCTGTTGCCCATGTGAGTGGCCTGGTGCATGCATTGGAGCACTTCCATTCCTAACTGTGCCAGGAGAATAGTCTTGCCATCCGCAGTGCGCCACCAGCCATTATATTTGTCTGCATCCAGGTTGGGCAGAAGAGTGGCAGGATTCAAAGCTGTGCTGGGCAAGAACTGAATCCTCAGTGGATTCAGAAGAAGACCTTGGTAATGAGTCAGCCATGCATTGCTCATCCACCTATCTGGGGGCTGCGTCAAAACTCCCTCAATGGTGTGAGGGGTTGTTATTAATAGTTCCTGCCCCAGGGTGAGTTTATCGGCATCTTTCACTGAGAGAGTAGTAGCGGCTATAATACGTAGACAAGGGGGCCACCCTGAGGCAACTGGATGGAGTCTTTTAGACAAGTAAGCTACTGGGCGGGTCCAGGGTCCCAGAGTCTGGGTTAGTACCCCCTTTGCCACCCCATTATGCTCATCCACATATAGATGGAAAGGTTTGGTGATATCAGGAAGACTTAGCACAGGGGAGGTTAGCAAGGCAGTCTTAAGATTTTAAAACACCTGATCTCTTTCCTCTGTCCATAGGAAGGGCTGTCCTTCCATGGTGGCCACATAGAGGGGCGTAGCCATTTCTGCAAACCCCAGCACCCACAGTCTGCAAAATCCAACCATCCCCAGAAATTCCCATACTTGCCTGGGAGTAGTGGGAACAGGAATTCCAAGCACAGTGCACTTTCTGGCTTCACTTAGCCATCTCTGGCCATCTTTAAGCACATACCCTAAATAAGTCACATTTTGCTGACAAATTTGGGCTTTCTT
>CAUYPK010139636.1:0-20246 GCA_963574355.1 Loris lydekkerianus
GGTGCCCCCCCCCCCAACACCGTCCCCATTGCCCCACAAATTTATAACATTAGACCCCCATTCAAAAAATTGTTTGCCCCCCCCCCCCCCACTCACTCCTGTCTCTGTCCCTACCATAGAAGACCTTCAGGCCAAGATGTCCACTTTCCCCCACTCACTCCTGCCCTCTGCCTCACCCTAGATGACCTTCAGGCTAAGACATTCACTTGGCTCGCCCCCCTACTCACTCCTGCCTCTGCTCTCACCCTAGAAGACCGTAAGACCAAGACGTCAACTTGCTCCCCCCACACTCACTCCTGACCTCTGGACCCACTACAAGACCTTCAGGCCAGGATATCCACTTGGTCCCCTGCACTCACTCCTGCCCTCTGCCCTCACCCTAGGATAGCATTAGGCCAAAACATCCACTTGGTTCTGCCATCACTCACTCCTGCACTCTGCCCCAACCCTAGAAGACCTTCATGCCAAGATGTTCCTTGGTCCCCCTACCACTCAATCCTGGCTCTGCCCTCAGCCTAGAAGAACTTCAGACCATGACGTCCACTTGGTCCTCCCCTCACTCACTCCTACCCTTTGCCCCCACTCCAGAAGACCTTCAGCCCAGCCATGCACTGGGTCCCCCCTATGCACTCTTGCCTCTGCCCCCACACTAGAGGAAATTCAGGACATGACATCAACTTAATCCCTCTCTACTCACTCTTCCCTCTGTCTACGCCCTAGCAGACCTTCAGGCCCAGAGGTCCACTTGGACCTCCCCACTCATCCCCGGCTCTGCCCCATGCTAGAAGACCTTCCAGCCAAGATGTCCACTTGGTTTCCCCCCGCCTCACTCCTGCCCTCTGTCCTTACCCTAGAAGAACATCAGGCCAAGACATCCACTTGGTTCCCCCCACTCATACCTGCCATCTGCCCTTACCGTAGAAGACCTTCACATCAAGAGGTCCACTTCTTCCCCCCACTCACTCCTCCCTTCTGCCCCCTCCCTAGAAGACCTTCACTCCAACATGTCCACTTGGTCCCCCCCCCACTCACTCCTGCCCTCTGAGCGCACCCTAGAAGACCTTAACGCCAAGAGGTCCACTTGGTCCCCCCCCCAAATCACTCCTGCCCTCTGCCCCCACCCGAGAAGACCGTCATGCCAAGACATCCACTTGGTACCCCCCTCACTCTTGCCCTTTGCCGTTACCCTAGAAGAACTTCAGGCCAAGACATCCACTTGGTTCCCCCCAATTCCCTGCACTCTTGCCCTTTTGCCCCCACCCTAAAAGACCTTCAGACTAAGACATCCATTTGGTCCCCCCTACCTCTTGCCTCTGCCCCACCCTCAAAGACCTGTAGACACCTTTCATTTTCTTTCCTTTTTAGCTCAGTTTCTCCTTGAGTCTGTGCTAGTTAATGACATGGTTAGATAACCACTGTTATCTAAACTGTCTACTCTGAAACCTACCATATTTTCATTTTTCCCCCTTTTAGGCAGAACTAACAAGCTCATCCTTTATTTGATTCTAATCATTATAATGTACTATGGACATTATACCACATATACCTCGTGTGCAGTAAGTTTCCTAACAGTCCTCAATAAGGGTCATTCCAAAGTAATGTAACAGACACCGATGGAGATGAACTGAACAGATACCCAAGACAATAAAACATTTGCTGTAAGGTTAGTAAGACATAAATTCCATTATAAAAAATGTTTAAATCTGCACAGTTTAAATTTTTCTTATGACTCATGTAGTTAAACCTAAGACACTGTCTGTCACAACCAAATGCTACCTGATAAAACACTTCAGTGCCTTCTCTCTCCACTTGAAGAAAATGCGCTGAGACATGGATGAAAGCATCAAATACTCAGTGGACAGACCCATATGAGAGCATCAAATTGTCACTAGGGAGACACAGCCCAGAGCATCAAGTAGTCCTGGACAGACACGGACACAGACGAGAGCATCAACTAGTCACTGGACGGACACGGACGGGAGCGTCAACCAGTCACTGTGGAGCTTCCTGAGTGGCGCAGTTCAAGCTACTTGACATGCTAACTGTAAATTAATTGTCCTCAATTACCACGTTTCATACTTTAAGAGAAACACATTCCATTGACTATTCTTATTTTTTTTTAATTCCTATTTCTACAGATTACATCTCAGATAAGGCCAGAACATAAAGTTTTATTTTTAAAACAGAAACTGACGTCTACCTGAGAGATCCTGAAACTCAGGCTTCTGACTGAAGATGAGGTAGTTAGTGGCAATGAAATGAAGCAGCCAGGTCGAAAGGCAGTCAGAGTGGTGAAACTGTAAGAAAAATGGAGAATGAAACCATATTGTGTGTGGTGACCACCAAAAGGGGACCAGCTCAAGGGTATGGTCTGGAAGAAAGCTGGAGAGCCTGGATTAATGTTTTATGTGTCTATTTATGCGTGTATAATGTTTATGTGTTTATTTAACCTCAGTCTACTGTGACCGTGGTGAGGAAGAGGAGCCATTAGCAGCAAAGTTAAACAGACACCATTCAGCAGAGGAATGGACTCCCCAGGGAGTAACAAGCTGCTGCTGGGCGTGTGGCCAACCAGATGCCCAGCTGCACCTGCGGTGCACAGGCCCGTTCAGGCCCTTGATCTTCACACTCAAGCTACTTTAGTAGCTTCACTAACTGCACTCCGATCTGCGTCCCCGACCATGGAGAGCAGTATCCAAACAAGCTTGCTCGAGGAATAAACGAAAAATTATTTTGAGGACACATCATTGGCCTAAGGGCATATATTTCAACATGCAAATATTTCTAAGTGAAAACTGTGTCCACATAGTTGCTTTTAACAGTGGGGACTGTCACACTGAACAGGATTTCCAGCTCAGATCTTCATTCTGAATTCCAACAGCTGCTGGTGGGAGGAAAACGCAGAGCAGCCTGGCTGCTGACATCACCTGGGGGCCATGGGTGACATCACTCAACCCTGAACTGTTTGCTGGCAGGCAACTTTGGTACATGAGTATAATTCTTTTAAAAATTGGGTGGCGCCTGTGGCTCAAAGGAGTAGTCAGAGGTAGTGGGTTCAAACCCAGCCCCTCGCCAAAACTGCAAAAAAAAAAAAAAAAACAATGATTATTGGTTCAGCACCTGTAGCTCAGCAGCTAGGGAGCCAGTCACATACACCAGAGCTGGAAGGTTTGAATCCAGCCCGAGCCTCCCAAAGAACAATAACTACTACAACCAAAAAATAACCAGGCGTTGTGGCGGGCGCCTGTAGTCCCAGCTACTTGGGAGGCTGAGACAAAAGAATTGCTT
Source organism: Loris lydekkerianus (assembly GCA_963574355.1). Classification (NCBI taxonomy): domain Eukaryota; kingdom Metazoa; phylum Chordata; class Mammalia; order Primates; family Lorisidae; genus Loris; species Loris lydekkerianus. The sequence goes on from CAUYPK010139636.1 coordinate 3,289, forward strand.
GAGCCCAAGAGTTTGAGGTTGCTGTGAGTTGTGATGTCACGGCACTCTACCCAGGGCTACAGTTTGAGACTCTATCTCAAAAAAAATAAATAAAAATAAAAATTCTGATTATTGTAATACGATATGCATACTTAAAATCTACCATTTTAATCATCTTCAAATGTACAGTTCAGTGGCATTAAGCACATTGGCATGTGGTGCAAACAACATCACTGTTTCCCGATCTTTTCCTGCACTCCAAACAGAGACTGGGTGCCCACTGAACAGTTACTTGCACTCTCTCCCTATCCCAGGGGCCCCAAAACAACTATTCTCTGTGTCTCTGTGAATGTGACGATCCCAGCACTCATGGGCATGACACTGTTCAGTGTTTATCCTTCGGAGCCTGGCTTATTCACTCAGCATCGTGTCTTCCAGGTCCATACACTCCATAGCACAGGTCAAAATTCCATTCCCCAGCGCAGCGCCTGTGGCTCAGTGGGTAGGGCACCGGCCCCATATACCGAGGGTGCAGGTTCAAACCTAGCCCTGGTCAAACTGTAACAATAATAACAAAAAATAGCCGGGCGTTGTGGCGGGCGCTTGTAGTCCCAAATACTTAGAGGCTGAGGCAAGAGAATCACCTAAGCCCAAAAGTTGGAGCTGTGACACCATGGGACTCTACTGAGGGTGACAAAGTGAAATTCTGCCTCTACAAAAAAAAAAAAAAAATTCCATTCCCCGTTAGGGCTGAATGACATTCTACTGTAGGGACACACCACAGTTTGTTTATCCATTAACCTGTTGAAGGACATCTTGGTTGTTTCCACCTTTTGGCCAAGATGGACATTCAAAAATGTTAAATAAGTGATGGGCAATGCTAAATGGAGATTTGTAATTTCAAATATTAAGGAGATAAGCCAAGGATTTGCTCTTGTAGAAAGTTAAAAGTTAGAGAGAATTTTAACACACAAATTCATACGTCCCTCTCATTTTCATCACTATGTAAAATCTGAAATTTTGAATTAGAAGGGACTTTATAGTTCACCTAACCCCACATCACATTTAAATAGTTTTTAGCAGATGAATGTGAGTGATCTCAAGAACCTTTAGCTATTTTAGCCAAACAACTATTTTAAGAAGCCCCCACTATTAATAGAGGACTGACCCAGAGCAGGTGACATCCCACCAGAAGGGCAGGGCACCACCTAAGGGTGTAGACTTCAGACAGCAAAGGGCATCTTGGGAATGAATAGCTGTCTGTGAGAACATTCTTAAAACAAAGAATTTCATTTTTGCCCATAATTGTGACCTTTTGGCAAGAGATGGACTACATCTCACTAGAAAAAGTAGGTTTTGAAAGAATATGTTATGACCTACAAAAGTAGATTTAAATTGGAATAAGTAATAGAAAAAAAGAAAGTGATTAAAACCCATAAACAAAACGCTATAGAACTAAAGAGCTACATTTAGAATGCAGACAAAGTACCCACAATCCCATTGGAAAAGTACCCTGAAACTTTCAGAAACAAAACTTGTAGTCTCAGGTAGCCAAGTGTTAATGTATGGATTATAAGTAACAATATGAATTCACTATTTTTTCTTTTAGACACAGGGTCTTACTCTGTCACCCAGGCTAAAGTGCAGTGGGGGTGACCACACCTCTCTGTAACCTCCAGCTCCTGGCCTCAAGCCATCTTTTCACCTTGGTCTCCCAGAGCACTGAGATTATAGGCCACCATGTCCCAGAGCACTGAGATTACTTACAGGCCACCACGTCTGGCCAATTTATATTTTTAATATGAGAATAAATATGACTTCACAGGAATCACCAAGCTTGGATAGATAAGGTCCAAATGGGAGCAGATATAAGGAAACACCACCTCAGTCTGAAGAAATTAATCTGATTAAGGGAAACAAACCACCTGTACTTTAAGATTTCACTTAAACAGAAATACAGAAATCCTGGTAGAGAATTAAGAAAAGTTAGGAGAAAGTGGATCAGAGCTACTAGGAGTCTAATTCTGCTGAAGACAATTTCACCTCCTAAAAGTCAGAGAAAAGGTGAGGGAATTTTGACTGACAGGATTAACTGGCTGGTGAAGTTGTTAGGTAGTGGAAGGCGGACGAGGGCAGGCCCCAGGCTCCCATCTCGATGCTGCCCACACTAATTCTGTTCCAAGTGATTGGCTTACCCCTGGGCAGGAGGGCTCACTCTACTAATCCGCCAGTCAGAACTCAATGTGCCAACTGCAGAAGGATGTGGCGGGCTCCCGCCCAGCAACAGGTACAGCGGAGTCTTGTAGGTGACCTAGAACAGCCTGGGGACTGATCACCATGCAGTCACCCCCCACACTTACACAAATGTGCTCTCGGCTCACGGGAGAGCCACATGTGCACTCTGGTCCCAAGGTGACCTCTAGAACCACAGGTAGGCCTGACCCAGGCCATATAAAAGAGAACTGCCACCATAACCTCTGCCTCTGCCCACTTGCCCTGGCAATGGAGACCCGTTTGCTATCCATGGCAAATGCAGCTTGCTCTGCAAACTTGTATTTTGCTTACCCTGTAAACCTACCTTTCTCTTTAAACTTGGTTTCATGCTTGCCTTACTTTGGGGTGTCTGGTCATTTTTTTAACCAACAACACTCCCACAATCCTGGGACTAAGGCAGCTACCTAAAACCCCAATCAATGTTTTGGGAGGTGGGTGGCTGCCTAGAAGTCCAACAAAACGAAACTTCAAACTACCAACTCTAAAGAGAACTTTGGGAGAAAATGTCCTTTTAGCTGAGAGTCATAATTGCCAAATTAGGGACCACTAGGAATAGAATAAAAGAGAATTGGTAAATTTAGGCTCAATCTTAGTGAATAAAAACATCTTTAGAAACAAACAATAACGTTAAAAATGAATTGGTATCTTGGACTTTTTTTTAAATTAGGGGGAAAAATAAGGATAATTATAAAGTCAGAAACCAAAGATTCAAGGAAAACAAGTCAAGAAGAATTTGTGGCAGTGCAATCATCCCTGGTGCTGTGGGGGCCCAGTGTGCGTGTGGGGTGGGGAGGCGCCTCAAGAAACCAGCGTGGCCACTACAGAACTTCCCAACACAGAAGCTGCTTAATGGGCCATTGAAAAGGGGGAGCAGCTGGTGTCTACCTTTTCTCAGGGATGAGAGACTTGTTAGAATAGTGCGAAAACGATCGGTCAAAAATTCTAAAAAGAATGAAAAACGAGTTTTCAGCTAAATTTAGGAGTGGAGCTATTTATTTGTCCTAAGCTCAATGTAAAACACATTATAAAGAGAGATCATGGTTTCTTAATTTTTACATTTGCTTTTATCCCTAGTAGTAAATACATAGGACTGTTAGACTTGATCACAAGAGAACTCAAGTCAGAATAGTTAAGGAGCCAGGAAGAAGACCTAGAATGGTTTAAATCAGAGGTTCTCAATGGGTGGGTAGCGACCCCTTTGTAACAATGAAAATACATCCTGCATATCAGATATTTACATTACGATTCATAACAGTAGTAAAATTACAGTTATGAAGTAGCAATGAAAATAATTTTATGGGCGGGGGTCACCACAACATGAGGACCTTAGGAAGGTTGAGAACCACGCTTTAAACGAATTCCCTTCTGTGCCCAGAAATGGAGCTGTTGATTAATGAATTCATCTCAGCCTGGAGGCAGGATGTCAGCTGCCACAGAGCTCTGGCCTTCACCATGTCATGTGGCTGCATTTTAACAGCCTGAATGAGGATGAAGTCGTCATGTTTCTCTAACTGTGGGCGTCAAAGTTGATAGGTATAGACAGTCTGTTGTACGCTAGATAGTATTTTAAGAAGTCCTGATAGTTTGTAGTGATAGATCAAATATATTCCTATGAAAAAGACCTAGAGGGCTGAGCTTACTGCAAGTTCCATACACATCCAGAGTGCTTTAACCACTGCAGGCCCTGACGCCATCTCAGGCAGCAGAGGGGATGGTACAACAAATGACCCACCTGAGTTACACCTTCTGCTTCTAAGAACAAAAGAAAGTGGACATAAGGAGATGGTAGACTTTTTTTTTTTTTGAGACAGAGTCTCACTCTGTGCCTTGCGTAGAGTGCTGTGGTATCTTCATAGCTCTCAGTAACCTCAACTCTTGGGCTCAAAGATTCTCTTGCTTCAGCCTCCCAAGTAGCTGGGACTATGGGGGCCAGCCATAATACCCGGATATTTTTTCTATTTTTGGTAGAGATGGGTCTTACTCTTGCTCAGGTTGGTCTAGAACTCCTGAGCTCAGGCAATCCACCTGCCTCAGCCTCCCAGAGTGCTGGGATTATAGGCGTGAGCCACCATGCCTGGCAAGATGTTACATATTTTACTGAGACTCCATCTGGGGGGCTTGGCAAGTCAATTTTAACACAGCAATCCTCATTTCTCTGCCCTTGCCCAGATGCACAATGTAGGGTCTTTGTAAGTACAGTTACAATTAATTTGTGTAATGGCCTGTTCCCTAGAATAGGTAGCAATACAGTTCATAAAAACAAAAAGACGCTGAGCTTAGAAGAGCCTTTGAAGAAGTGTGGTATATACTGCAGTGATTCTTACCCTCAGATTTTTTTCTAACTAGATTCCTAATACAGTGAGATATACCAACAAAAAAAACATTTTGCAAGGATGAATGAAGTACACCAGTATCTCCTCCGTGAAACTGGAACTTCAAAATACGTTCATGAAAAAAATGAAGAAATAAATGAATTTAGCTCAGCTGTTTTTATCAGTACAGTATGGACCTATCTTGGAATTTTCCTTTTAGTAAAATGTGATCTTTGGGGGAAATTCAATGTATATTCTGGGTTTTTTTTGTTTGTTTTTAAGACAGAGCTTCATTCTGTCCTCCTAGGTACAGTGTTGTGACATCATAGCTCACAACAACTTCAAACTCTTGGCTTCAAGTGATCCTCTTGCTTCAGCCTCCCAAGTAGCTGGGACTACAGGCGCCCTGCCAAGGTGCCCAGCTAGTTTTTTCTGACTGGGTCTTGCTCTAGCTCAGTCTTTTCTTGAACTCCTGAGCTCAAGCGATCCACCCGCCTTAGCCTCCCAGAGTGCTGAGATTGCAGGTGTGAGCCTCCGTGCCTGGCCTATATATTCTATTTTCTATAATACTTATGTGACACAGTATACATCACCATCCTCAAATGACTCAATAGTGGCTAAGAGCCACTATTTAGTTGAAAAAAACTCCATCTCCATTAATTTTGCCTCCTTATAAAGGGACTGCACAAAACCCCTAATCACTCCTAACGCTTCAAAACTACCTGCCACAGCAACTGTTGTGAAGGCACCTTAGCCTCATTTAGCCTAATTTCCAAACCAAGACTAGGAATATATCTTAAAATTAACAGAAATTTAAAAATAAAGTCATTTTAGTAATATTTTGTAAAACATCAGACAACTAGACACATAGGGCCACCCACCTTGGCCTTCTTGAGCAGGTCGACGATGTCGAGGCTCATGGAGGCCAGCTCCCGGCTGGGCATGCTCTGTAGCTGGGTGACGATGAACAGCTCGCAGATGTGCTGCAGCCGGGACACCTGGTACATCTCAGCGCAGATCAGGAGACACATGGCCTGGAAAATGCCAGCTGGAGAGAGGACGAAAACGAGAGAGAGCAGGCAGTAAGACCATTTCTTCAAATGACTTAAAAAAAAAAACACCCATGCTACAAAAAACGAAAACTCATGCTGATAGTCTCGTTGAATGCAGAGCAGGACGGCTGGGAGAGCCTCAGGGAGTCAACACTCCACGTTAGAGGTTGCTCCATTTAATCCACTTGGCCTTCACACCCAGGAGATTCTCCAGAAAAGGTGAACTCCAGAACTCTCAGGTAAACCTGGCATTAGCTAAACTAAATCCCTGCAGTTTTTCTTTCTTGGCTTTTTTTTTTTCAGGTAGTTTACTTGTTCACTATTTTGTTTTTATTGTGATTAAATAAATGTAATATAATTTGCCATGAAATCATTTTTGTGTGTACAGTTCAGTGGCACAAAATACACTCACATTGTTGATAACCATCACCACCATCCAGGTCTAAAATGTTTTCATATTTCCAAACTGAAGAAACTCTGTACCCATTAAACAATAACTCTCCATTTCTTCTTTTCTCCTATTCTATGACAACCACACTGTTTGGTTTTTTTAAAAAGAACTTCCTTATAAGCCTGGTTTTTCATGTAATTCTCTTCCTTATTTCTACTTAAATTCTTACAATCTTTTGTAGCTATTGAATCAAGAACACTGTATATGGTAAATATTTAACGACATGACTCGATTACCTTTCTTTCTACAGTCTTCCCAATGCATATATTCCTGTATCTAGCTTAACTTTTTGATTATTAATTTTGACTCATTTCCCCACAATGTCACCACCTTCCAAAGTGCTTTGTTTTATAGTTATTATTGCTTTCCTGAGAACACTTTCTATTCAGCAAGATAAAACTTAAAATTAGCAATTGAAAAACTAAATTTTCCTATTATTTCAAATCTGGTGACGTTTTTGATTTAATGTACAAATTTACCAATAATGAAATAATAAATATAACTCTTATTCCGCTGGGAACCAGTGCTTTCATCTGTATTACACAAAGATAATCAGCCAGCCTTAAACACTGATAAAAACAACTATAATTGGGTGGCGCCTGTGGCTCAGTGAGTGGGGTGCCAGCCCCATATACCAAGGGTGGCGGGTTCAAACCCAGCCCCGCCCAAACTGCAATAAAAGAAAAAAAAATTGTAATTGGTTCCAAAATACTCTATTGCTAGCTTTGAGACCAGAATTCAGTTTTTAAAAATTCTTTTTTAGAAGTTGTAAAACTTTTCATGAGAGAGCTTATGACTTGTTTAAAACTTATTTCAATAACAAACGCAAGAAATCTTCCCAATCTACAATTAAAGCAGGGATCTGAAGAGTGCGTCTGTGTCTGTACTCGAAGGCGCCTGGCCACACCCTGGGCCGAGCCTCCAGGACTCGCTCTAGTGCCTGTGGTGGGGCCATCTGGTGGCCAACTGGGGAGACTAATGGAAGATGCTCCCCAGCCGGCTCAGCCTCTCCAGGCCCCATGAAAGGAAGGGGCATCCAGCTGGAGGAAACCTACAAGATCTATTCCAAGGAGGAGCTGTCACAGACAGTTGGGTCCTAGGCAAAGACAGTCCTTGGTCAGTGAACTTGCAAATACACCCAACAGTCCACTGGGCATTCTACACATCTTAGGAAAAGTTTTCAGAGAAGTCAGATTTAGGAAACTCTTAACTTTAGGAAAAGTAAAAAAGAGGCCATCAGTGCAGTGGCTCAGCCTGTAACTGAGCACTCTAGGAGGCTGAGGTGGGAGGATTGCTTCCACATCAGCCTGAGCAAGAGCGAGATCCCGTCTCTATTAAAAATAGAAAAACTAGCCTGGCATAGGGGTGGGCACCTGTAGTCCCAGCTACTCAGGAGGCTGAGGCAGGAGTATTGCTTGAGTCCAAGAGTTGAGGTTGCTGTGAGCTGTGACACCACAGCACGCTACCCAGGACTCAAAAAAACAAAACAATAAAAATAACAATAAAAAACCAACTCACATTCTCTGGACCAGAAAGTCCAAAAGGTCTCATACTATTGAAAGTCCTTAAAAGAACCTCAGCCAGAAGTCAGAGCCATAAAAGAAGTTGCCCAACCCTCTTCTTGTGGAAGAGACAGTGCTGTGTGGAGATCTTGGAGCCAAATGCGAGAATTAAAATAGACACAGTGCTGGCCGGGGTGGTGAACTCACACAGATGCCCAAGTGCTGCTCTTCTACTTGAGGTGACTGAAGAGTCTCTGCTGCCTCCACCTGCCTGCCCAGCACGTGGCCTGTGAACTCACCTCCAGCCACGGAGCACTTTCCATCATGTCAACTCCAGTAAATATTATATGGGGACGGATTTTACAGAAAGCAACTTACCAAAGTTAGTGACAAGGAAAGAAAGAACTGTGAGATGTCATCTAGCACTCACACTGCTCACCTGGGCAACAAGAGTCTGTGTACAGGTATTCTAAAAACGACAGGAAAGTCTCTTTGGAAACACCGTACACTGGGATCAGGACACTCTTTGCTTCCATGTAATTACCGTTAAACATGGCCGCCATCACTTCACACCGGGCCACCAGGATGGCCCTGTGAGCTGGCACTGTCGTACCTAGAAGGTCCAAAAGGGAAACAGACCAGGAAGGTAAACTCGTAACTATTCCAGCCACTTTCCTTCTAATGAGAGCCCTACCATAGGCACAGCTGGGCTGATGTTACAACATAAACCACTTTGGGGATCAGAACCACCATGAATCCAGTTACTTCTTAATTTTAAACTGAACAATAAAGAGACTTTAAAAGTTGACTTTGAAACTAACAATTTGCAAGCCAGGCAACTATTTGTTACTTAGTACATATTTCCTAAAGCTAGAAACAATGAAATGAAGTGTTCTGCTTCATGTTTTTATAAGGAAGCCTGCCTTTTCCAATTTGCTTGAGCGAATACCACCAACACCCACGTGCCTCCCAAGAAAACCACTGCCCTTCTCGGCCAGCTTTCCCCTTGTCAGAAACAGGAAACTGTGAAAAGTGAACTCTGTGGAGCCAAAGAGAACGTCTCTAACCTTCCTGAAGATCTGGATGGGACGGGACACGCTTCATCCTTGCCGCCTCCCAGCATGCTACCACCCCAGGGAACCGCTCTTTCCCACAGGCACAGTGCCTGCTTCTGGGAGAGCCAGAGCTATCCAGCATGTGAAAGGCCTCCTAGGCCCATACTGCTCAGTGAAGCTCCTTAAATGAAACAGACACTCAGGAGAAGCTTGCTAAGCTCTCCAGCTATTGCTCCCTCAATGAAGGCTACACCAGATGGGGGCTCAGGCGGCCTCCGTCTACCTTGGAAGCCGTGAATCCCACTGAATCCCATTGCCAGCCTTCGGATCTGCCTGGACCGGCTCAGCAGTCAATCTTTGTGTTTGGAATGGAAGCTACAGTGGTGAGGAAGACCAGGTTCCTCTGCTCTGGAGCAGTCTAGTTGGGGGAAGACGCTGCTCCCAATGTGAGTGACAAAGCTGTCCCCTTCAAGGAAGTAACAATAAGCCAAACCAGGACCTGCCAAGAATCTACCTACATGTCCTTAAAACCTCATACTTTTAGGGGCATATGTATTTCTTTCAAATATTTACAATTATTGGGTTTTCATCCCCCTTTAAATTCAAGCAAAACATCTCCTGACACAGGAAAGAAGCAAAGTGTTTGATCTCAGCTTAGTGACTTTCTCTGAAGCCAGTCATCTCTCAGGAGCGACACAGACACAAGCCCCTCTGACCCAGGCTGGCACTGTGATTTGCACAGTCATATGCCCCTGGGAGCAGGGACATGGCTTTGGGGACCCTTCTACCGGTCAACACACCCACCAGCAGATTTCCCCCTCCCTGGCTCATGGTGACAGTGCCCATGTGCCAGGGAGGACGGGTACCCACAATTAAAACACGGTAGGGTGGTGCCTGTGGTTCAGTGAGTAGGGTGTTGGCCCCATATACTGAGGGTGGTGAGTTCGAACCCAACCCCAGCCAAACTGCAACAATAATAAAAAAAAAAAGTTGCTAAAATAAACAAATAAATAAATAAAAATAAAACACAGTAGACATATGTTTATGGAGCAGTTGGCAAATAATTCAAACAGGTAATCCCATTTGACTTACAATTGTAAGGTTTTAGAATTTTTTTATTTATTCCTTTATTTATTTTGAGACAGAGCCTCAAGCTGTCACCCTGGGTAGAGTGCTGTGGCATCACAGCTCACAGCAACCTCTAACTCCTGGGCTCAAGCGATTCTCCTGCCTCTGCCTCCCAAGTAGCTGGGCCTACAGGCGCCTGCCACAACACCCAGCTATTTTTTGGTTGCAGCCGTCATTGTCGTTTGGCAGCCCGGGCTGGATTCGAACCTGCCAGCTCAGGTGTATGTGGCTGGCGTCTTAGCCGCTTGAGCCATAGGCGCCGAGCCAAGGTTTTAAAATTTTATAGATGAATAAGATTATCATTAAAAAAAAAAAGGAAGAAAAGAAGAAATACCAAGTGGACATAAAGTTTATGTGCAATTTATTATGTTACACTATTTCAAATTGCATAGAAGCTTTAGGGCCACCCTGTGTTTAAAGCATGACTTAAATAAACTGGGTAGCTTATCATTTGGGTAAAGCAAAGGGATGTATGATTAACCAAAAATACCAAGTAGATAGTAGAAGGGGATGGAATTTAATAAGTAACTTTGCAATTTTCGCAAAAATTTTTCACTGATAAAGTGGTTACAACAAAAATTGCAAAACCAGCAATAAACTCTCAGTACAGCGATTTCTCCACATCCAAGGGCTCCACATCCATGGACCCAACCAACCAAAAATACTCGGGAAAAGTTACAACTGTACTGCAAGGCTTTTTTTCCTTGTTATTATTCACTAAACAATATAGCATAACAATTATTTACATGGCACTCTCATTACATTAGGTGTTATAAATAATCTAGAAATGATTTAAAGTATATTAGGTGGACAATTAAGCTTGAGAACTGATCCTTGAGGAAGTGCAACACACCGCACTGCTGAGTATCCCTATGGTCACCTTCAAGCATGCCCTTTGGGGAGCTATGGACCAACACCAGTGCCTAGTCCACCCTTCAAAGCAATTTTGGAACTTTTTTTCTGGAATGACCATCAGAGCAGTCATTGTATAAGGTCTGACAATTAAGTCTGTGAACTTGCACTGTGCACTTACGTTGGCAGCCCTGCACAAATGGCTCAGTGAGGGTTCGTGACCGTGGTGTGTCAGCGGCTCACAGCTCGTTCACGCCGACGTGTGGCCGTGTCTCACTGAGTTCACTATCGCTGTTGTTCTTGTGTGCCACATGATTACAGTTCTAATGGTCACAGTTCCAAATGATGACAGTTCCAAAATTGGTCTGAAGGGTGGACTAGGCACTGGTGTCGAGGCAGAGCTCCCGAGGGAGTAACGTGAGGGTGGCTGCAGTGATACCCGGCCGTGAGGGTGGCTGCAGTGATACCCGGCCGTGAGGGTGGCTGCAGTGATACCTAGCACTTTCCCTAGGATGAGTTCATAAACTTGACTGTTAGACCTTCGTGCAGGAGGTCTCCATAGGTTATACAGAAACACCATGCTATTTTATGTAAGGAACTTGGACATCCAGGATTTTGGTGTCCACATGAGGTCCTGGCACCAACTCCAGTGGAAACTAAAGGACCACTGTACTTTAAAGCATTTTTCAGTCTATTTCAAGCTGAGAAATTAGATACTTCCAGTTAAAAGGTGTCTCTCACCTTTTAAACTTTTGTCCTGTTGTTATAAATTGTTCTGTTGTGAAACTGTAACTAACACAATATCTCAGTATAGTTGTATTTTCAAACACTGTATATGTACTGAAGGCAAGAGGAAAGAGGCCAAGTTGGTGAAAAAGACATGAATTTTCTAGTTAAAAGATAAACATGTTCCTTGAAAATGTCAAGGCCAAACTATCTTTTCTTTGTACTATTCTTTTAATATTACAGTTTCCAGCAACTTGTTTCTAAGGAAAAGGACTAAACAGTGAATGAAACAAAATTGAAAAGCCCAAGCTATGTGTTTTCTATAGATTATCGAAGATCTTTGTTTTACTGTAATTACATTTGTCACATCTTCTTCATAGTACTTTCCAGGTTTCCAAAGTGACATTTTTAGAACTACTTTTGCTTTCATTTTGAAAAAAGAAGAAACTTGCCTAACTCAAGAGACTTAGAATACATAACTATGTAAATAAACAGGGAAGAAGTGTGGTTTTGTAACAAACTCTGCATGTGATGCAGATTCAAGTGTTAAAAGGAAGCCCATACCTTTCCACATCACGTCTAAACATTTACAGCACTAACTTTAGAACTGCCAGTAATAATAAAAAAAAAAACAAAAAACGTTTTTACAAATCCTAACAACACATTTGAAGTGGTGGGAAAACATGTTTGATAACCACATAGCAGAGGGACAGAATCCCGCTTGATATCCCATGTCAGCTCCAGTTGGTGCTGGCTTAGAACATTTTAAAACGGACTAGGTGTGGAACTCAGATTTAGCAGGAACAAGTACACTTCTGCTGGCTGCCACCGCGGGGGAAGTGGCCCTCAATCCTCATGATCACTTCACGAGGTAGAAATTAGTATCTCTATTTTATAGGTGAAATAACAAAGGACTAGGAATGTACAGTTACACAGTCAAACCCGGATCAGGCAAAGATCCCACCCAGGTCTCTCTGCCCCACATCACCACCACTTCACTCAAGTCCACCAGAGCATACATCTGGTCTGGATCCTCCCATAGATCTATTCCCATTTGGGTTTCTTCAAACGAGTAATGAGGTTGAGTAACATTCATGCTCAATACTGGAGTAAAGAACCAAAGAATTATTATAATGTGACTTCAAATATATTATTGTATAAACAGAAAACACTACATTTATATGGATAATTAATTTTTAAATTATCTTTCTCATTATTTGACATGAATTTATATTACAAATCTAAAGTTACATTCAAATGTGAATTATTTCACAAGATGAATCTTTCAAAATGTATATTTTGTATCATAAATACTTTAATTAAGGTGTGCAGAGAAAAAGTGTGCATTTATCTGAAGGTTTCACTATCATTAAAAAAATATATTAGCTGGGCGTTGTGGCAGGCGCCTGTAGTCTCAGCTACTCGGGAGGCTGAGGCAAGAGAATTGCCTAAGCCCAAGAGCTAGAGGTTGCTGTGAGCTGTGACGCCACAGCACTCTACTGAGGGCAATAAAGAGGCAATACTCTGTCTCTTAAAAAAAAAAAAAATTATTATTATTCTGATTTGGGACATGTTATCAAGCAGCTGTCAAAATATAAGACTATTTTTCCTCCCTGTTTTTGGCATAAAATATTTAAACTAACAAGTCAATCACAAATTTGGAAATACTTTCATGCTTCAAACAGCTATTTCCATTTACATAAATAGAATTAGTCATTCGTTTTTCAGAATGACATTAAAATTGAACTGCCTATTAATGTGACTACAATTAAAAACCACATACCTAAATGTGATCACACTAAGGCATTAGTATGACCTTAAAAGTAAACCTTCATGCCTGGTACATGTTGAGTATCCTGCATTTGAAATGCTTGAGATTAGAAATGTTTCAGATTTCAGATTTTTCAGAGTTCTTAATATCTAAAATACATATACACTTATTGGCTCAGCACACCTAATCCAAAAATCTGAAATTCAACACACTCCCATGAGCATTCTTTGAGTATCACATCAGTCCTCAAAACAGTTCTCGATTTTGAAGTACTGTAGATTTCAGAATTTGAGATATTCAACCTGTACAAATTTCCAGAGAATGACGAGAATATAAAACAGAATACAGAAGAGAATACATCTGACTTTACACAGAGCAACAGTTATGACTAAACCATTCTGAAATCTAGCTTTTTCAGTTGTACTAAGAAAATGCTGTAGGCACACTCTGCTGTGCTCGCCTGGGCCTAGAAAGGTCGGATTTCTGCTCCAGCATCCCTCAGCAGCCAGGGCTGAGTGACAGCTCCAAACACTAGGCGACTGCTAGATACCGGTACCAGAATATGGTGCTGTCTCAGCACTCAGCGTTGCATATGTGAACTCCATGAGTGCTTCTGGAGTCAGTGCTACCACCATAACACGTATCATACTAACAACAGTTAATGTAAAAATGTCTCAATACTGAAAGCTCCAATGGATCAGAACAGATTTGGTGTTTAATTTGGATAGTCTGGGCTTCTTGATTCTAGATTAGAATATTAAAAACAAACAAGTCATATTAAATTTGCTATAAAAATTAAGACAGAAGCATACTTAATGCTGACAAAGACACGCCAGACAAGCACTCTCCCACGTGACCAGGGGAGGTGGAGTGCTGCCATCTTTCCAGACACTTGCCATTTAATGCAGATATTACAGATGTGGTGTCTTAAATACGTGGTGTCTTACTTACAGACCTGGTATCTTACAGATGTGGTGTCTTTCTTACAGACCTGGTATCTTATAGATGTGCTGTTTTTCTTACAGCTGTGGTGTCTTACAGACGTGGTGTCATTCTTACAGACGTGGTGTCTTACAGAGGTGGTGTCATTCTTAAAGACGTAGTGTCTGACAGAGGTGGGTCATTCTTAAAGACGTGGTGTCTTACAGATGTGGTCTTTTTTACAGACGTGGTGTCTTACAGATGTGTCATTTTTACGGACGTGGTGTCTTACAGATGTGGTGTCTTTCTTATAGATGTGGTGTCCTTACAGACGTGGTGTCTTTCTTATAGACGTGGTGTCCTTACAGACGTGGTATCTTACAGACGTGGTGTCATTCTTACAGACATGGTGTCATTCTTACAGACGTGGTGTCTGTCTAACAGATGTGGTGTCTTACAGATGTGGTGTCTTTCTCACAGATGTTGTGCCTTATTGATGTAGTGTCTTACAGATACCCATATTCTTTGACTAAGAATCTATCCCCCAATCCTAATTTCAGAGTGAGGTATTTACACTAAATACAATGCAGCTATTTCTAATAGTGAAAATGTAGGAAATCCCTAAAGTTACACCTATGGTTTTAAAAAGGGCATAGCTATCTAATAACAAAAAATGCTAATAAGAGGTTTAAAATACCATAAAATGTTTATGGCACACATTTGAAAATAAAGGATAAACAACTGGAGAAATGGTATTTATTACCTCGCCCCTATTTTTAAATGAAGGAGAAGTGACTAGAGGCGCCTCACTGGAGGTGATTGTTTTTTCATCTTTATGTGTATCTGACTATTCTATAGTGAGTGCTTATAACATTTTTCTAGTCACTGTCACCCCCATGTGATTTTCTAAAGATAACTACTGTTCACAATAAGGTGTGTGGCATATATATGGATATAGATATATAGATATCCTTCCCGACTCTTTCTATACACTGATGAACAAAACTGACAAATTTTCTATAAATAAGATCATTCTGTGCCTGCGGGTCTACAACAAGACTTTCATAATCAGAAAAAACAATAAAGTTTCTTCATAAATATATACTCAGTGGTTTGTTATTCAAGAAGATGAATTAGGCCAACAATTCTCTAAGCTCTCTGCTTCTTTCTGCATTAAAATGTCTCTGTTTTCTCTACTTCTGTCTATGCATTTTGGAAGAATTCCAGAACTACATCAGAGAACTGGCTCCAGGGAGCTGAGCACACAGAGGAGGATTCAGACACACTCCGCTCCAGTCAGCAGGATGACAGACACATATTCTAACCCTACAAGGAACAAGAGGGGTGAAATTCATTTCACTTCCAGCCCTAAATTTCTCCTTAGTGATCCAGCATCCCCAACCCTTCTGGCTCCAGGGTACAGGTCATGGAAGACAATTTTTCCACAGACCAGGAGGGTGGGGATGGGACAGGAGGCAGGACTCAGGCAGTGATGCTGTGTGGCCTGGTCCCTAATTGGTCACCGACCAGAAAACATGCCAGGCCAGAGGCCAGGGGTTGGGGATGGCAGAGCTATACAACTCCAACACTAAGAAAGACCTTACTCAGCAGTTCACCTTCTTTGCAAATGAGAAGACCTGAAGGCTAGAAATATTAAGTGACGCACTCAAGGACACACACTGGTTAGGATGCAAAGGCCAAACACAGCAGGGGTCCTGCAATTCCTCCTCCAGACCCCAGGCTCAGGGGACACGCTACCATCCCCAGCTCCCCTCCCCAGCACTCAGGGGCCAGGCTTCCTCCAACAGCCAACCCCAGAGAAGCTGCAGCCAAGTCTCTACGTCGTTGGCCTCTGTTCATTTTTTTCCCCAGTCATTTTTTATGTGTTCCAAGGTCACTCTTACTGCCCCATTTTTAGTGTCCCAGGCTCACACTGCATCAGGCACTGACAGTAAATTGTCAGAAGGTGCTTTGGAACATTTCCAATTCCCTGTTTGTCTTGGCAAGTGACCAAAATTAAAAGTAAAGTGAATCTCTCTGGGGAAAGATTTTTAAAAAGTAAATGACTGTGTTAGCTGCCATACATCTTTAACCTAAAATTAGGGTTATCTCTTCCTCTTAATAGCCCACCTGAAGTTCCTCCTCTACCCATCTTGTGTAATGGCAGATCTCTGCAATTTATTCTTAAGATTGTGCCTTCAAAGGGAAGGGACAAAATTATCCAACCTAGTAATTAATAATGGGCATTAAAACAGCTCATCTTTATTAAAATTAGGTAGTCCTATTTTCCCAGAGTGATGAAAAGTACCTCTCAGTGCTCTAGTGGTGACAGTTCTCAGGGTGCTGTGAGCAATAAACGTTGCAACATGGTGGAAGTCTGATGTGAGCCAGGCATAACCTTCAACCCTTCACTCAAATAAAAAGGGACAGAGCGTGATCTGATCCCAGGAATGATATTTTGGTGTTGCTTCAATTGCCCAGGGGGTCCTCCTCATAAAGTATTCTCCCAGGCCAATTTGTTCAAGCGTTTCCCCCGTACTGTCTCCAAGAATCTTTATAGTTTCATGTCTTAACTTTAAATCTTTTATCCAGTGAGAGTCAATTTTTGTTAATAGTGAAAGGTGTGGGTCCAGTTTCAGTCTTCTATAAGTCACCAGCCAATTCTACCAGCACCACTTTTAAAAGCTTCTGCACAGCCAAGAACACAGTAAGTAAAGCAAGCATACAGCCCTCAGAATGGGAGAGGATACTTACAGGTTATGCTTCTGACAAAGGTTTGATAACAGGAATTCATAGAGAACTCAAACTTATTAATAAGAAAAGAACAAGTAATCCCACTTCATTGTGGGCAAGGGACTTAAACAGAAGCTTCTCTGAAGATGACAGGCGCATGACCTACAGACACATGAAAAACTGCTCATCATCTTTAATCGTC
>CAUYPK010139642.1:0-15936 GCA_963574355.1 Loris lydekkerianus
ACCGGCTCCCCGCGAGATCTATTCACACATGTATTTAATGATACGTCGAGACGCTAGATCTATAGTGACTTGGATACTGTTTCTGTAGTGTAGGATCTTGCTATGTTCCCTGCCCTCCAGTGCCCTTAGGGTAGCACTCTGCTCTGAACCCTTCTCTCCACTGCCCGTAGGGTAGCACTCTGCTCTGAACCCTGCCCTCCACTGCCTGTAGGGTAGTACTCTGCTCTGGGCCCTGCCTGCCAGTGCCCAGAGGGTAGCACTCTGCTCTGCATGGCATTTGATCTTCAATCTTCATTTGATACTGAAACAAACTTAATGTTTTTCAGAAAGTGTAGTTGAGTTTCCAAGATCAATAGTGAACTGATCTATTTTTTTATTTGAGATAACTTGAGATTGTTTTTGCATGAGATTTAAATAATTGAGGATTTGAGTGTCAATTACCCATTCAAAAGATAGTCTTCAACTGTGTCCTCAAGAAAATTTATGTAAAATTATTCTCTACTCCCTTCCCTTTATGTGGCTCTCTCTCCCTCCTTCCTCTCTTTCTCTTCCTTTCTCTCCCTCCTCTCTCTCTCTCTGTCTCTCCCCCTCCTCTCTCTCTATCTCTCTCTCCTTCCTCCCTCTCTCTCCTCTGAAGATCAAAGGCTTCTCTAGTGATGTTCTCACTCTGAATCAATATGCCCAACATGAATCTACTGAGAAGGAGGCCTAGAAGAGTGATCCTTAATTCTTGCAGAGAAGGTGAGCCTCAGCTCCCTCTGTCCAGTGAAGTCTGCAGAAGCAGTACTTACACTTACGTTTTTAATGATGTAGAACCACATGCTTCTTTGATTCCCCAGACTAAAGATAGGAAGCAATGGGTATAACAGAAATATTACCAGAATCAAAGCCAGGGTCCTAATTCTGGTTCTGTTTCCAACTAGCCTCATGGCATCTTAGGCTATTTTATTTATATAATATGATATTTGAACTGTATGAGATGGTCAGTGCTTTCTCTTTTATATTCTATACTTCTAATTCATTCATTTATTCATTCATTTATTCATTCATTCTTTCTTTCATTTATATAACAAACATTTGTGGAGGACCTAGAATGTCCTAGGTGCTGTCCTGGGTTCTAGGGAATGTGAAAGTAAAAAAGTCCTACCTACAAAGAGCTAAGAGTGAGCATGGGGACAACTTCCAAAGGTGTGATGAATTTAGGGATAAGCAAATATACAATGTAAGTGGGAAGAGATATGTGCTGTGAGACAGGGGTACACAGGTCTCTAAAAAACAAAGAGCATTACCCAGTAGGGACTGGGGCATCAAGGCTGCAGGCAGGGAAGTTTTTACAAGGAAGGAATGTTAGATGAGCAGCAATTCATTGAAGCTATCCTGGTGGAGGTGGGCGGGGACGTGCTCACAGACAGGAGTGTGGTCCAGTCCAGAGCCATGCGTGCCAGTGAGTGGTGGTCATGCACTTGGCGGGGAGCAGGGGGTGCTGAGGGCAGGTCTCCACTTAGCCTTACATGTTATACTTTGGGTCTTATATGGAGAATGGTGGGAGCCACTCAAGTCTTTCAAACAGGGGACTGAGGTAAACATATTTGCATTTCAGGACAATTTCTGTGCCTCTATAAAATGAGCAGATGAATGAGAACATGGTTTGTAAACTCCAGATCATGTTCGTTTTTGAGAATATTAAAATCCTTCATGAGAAAGGCATATACAGGTAAAATTGTGCATTAAATTTCCAGGGGCCCAGAGAGACCCTGAAGTCCATCTGTGGATCACAAGTTGTTAAACTCCCAGCCATAAGCACTGTCCTGTGTTTAGTTTTTGTGTTAGTTTTACTTCAGTAGCTTCTGTCCCAGACCTGCTTACTGGATCCTGACACTGCTGCATTATCATTTGCAAGTTTCTTTAATCAGTCAGAGAAACCATGTCTCTCACAAAGTCCACATGTGGACCTCCCGCCATGACCCACAGCACAGCCTGGGGGGAACGAATGATTTATTCAGACGCTGTCACTTAGGGCACTCAGACTCAGGGCTGTGGCAACCATCAGTCTGCTGCCAGTGCTGCCACGTGTGCCCACATGCTTCTCATCCTTGGGCTGCAGGTATGTGGGACAAGAGATGACCACTAACACAGGGACTTGATGAGCAGGCCAGTGTGTAGGGTGAGGCATTTCTATAAAGGAGCTTGACAGTAACAGAGCTGAGAGTGGAGTGAGGAAGGGAGGCAGTGTCCCGGGCAGGCAGCCTGCACCTGTGGGTGGCACAGCTGAGAGCTGGGCTGAGGCTGGGCTCTTGTCCTCGCTTAGGGGTGTGACTGGCTGAGGAGCTGATGAGAAGAAAAGAAACAGGGAGACTGGAGGTGCCCTCAGGATCAACACAGGCCGTGGGCCTGTCAATGCCTGAAGTCCTGCATGAAGCTCTCCTCTTTCCTGCTGGCTTAGTGGAAGCATATATGAAAAACAGAAGTGTTGATGGAAATACAAACACATTTTCAGAAGATAGGGGAAATGCACATGCAGATGAAAAGGGAAAAAATGGCATTAGGGACGTCAACCAACTATCCAAATAGTCTATTTCCAGTAACTATTGAAAGATCTACTTCCTGAAAATGTCGTTATTCTGAAGACTCATTCTAGGCAGTAACAAATTTCTATTTGCTAGGTAATTCTTTTTTCTAATAGTTAAACTATATATCCTCCACCATTTACTCTGATGCTATTGTTATGAGAGAAATGTCACTCTTAAGTCAGATGATGCTTCATGTTGTGAAATCTTACTGTGTTTATTACGCCAGTTATTATGCAAGCCAATCCTCCCTTTTCCTATGTACCAGATCAAGTTCAAAACAGATCACCAAATTCAGATAGAAATGTACGAAGCTCACTTAAAAAGTGAGGGTAAATGGATGTTATTTCATTAGGTTAAAGTACTATTTATTTTTTTCCATAAAGTTTTAGTTTATGCACTTGGTTTATAAATCCAATATTACATAGCATATAATATAAGCTGTGTTCTACATAGACTAATTTTATTGTATTATTAGCATAACCTCTTAATTTTAAATTAAGCAATGTCAATCATTTATCAGGCCTCCTTTATGTTCTAGCATGAGCAATTACTAGTAAGTTATATAATAATTTAGGGCAGATATTGCAGGGGAAGTAAATTCTGCTTAAGGTGTGGGAAATTCTAGAAGATGCCTTAACTCTTTAGAGCATCAACTCAGTAGCTCCGAAGAAAAGTTTGGGAAACTTTGGAACAAAATTGGACACATTGCCAGTCACCTCTCTTTTGCCTTCTACCTTAGCTACTCTTAATAAACTTCTTAGCCTTCTTTTCATTTTTCTCTGTCGTTTTCTTTTCATTCTTCTCAATCTTCTCTTCATTTTTTTTCTCTTTCATCAACTCATAACATACTTTTGTGTTTCCAAATCAAAATACTGCTCAGTCCTAATTTATAGTGACTGTTGTGCCTAACCTTTTCCCACGGGATAGCTGAGTATTTTGGATACTTTTACAATCAACTAGTATTTTTTTATTATAAAATTCAAATTTGACTTCCTAAAATCTGCTTTCTGTACCAGAATTGGTCCCACCACCAAGTATACCATGTAAAAGTATCTGGTGTGGCAATGTTTAGAGAAAGCACACCTCAATTGACCAAGGTTATAGTCTTAGATGAGTTTATTCAGTCACAAGACTAGGCCTTTAGAAATTAGGTGATGTTGGGTGTTGTTTTTCCTCTCTGCAGATGTACAGTCTTAACCCAAGTAGACATGTACTAAGTCAGGTGTTGGTAACCTCTTCTTTCCCAGCAGAATTTCCCATCAAAATTCCTTGATGAAATAATTACTTACAACTGGCCCAGAAAATTGTATTACTTTGTAATCTTGCCTCATTTACTAGCGAGGGCAAGTCTTCCATCACAGGCCTTCCTGACTACATCCCTGCCCAGGGGTTTGGAAGACAGCTGACTGTACATGGTGGTCTGTTTTCCTTATGCCTGTTTTATTTCTTTAAATGGACTGGTTCTCCTTTGAGGTGGCCTATACTATATTTCTCACTGACAAGGACAAAATGATTTAGTTTTGATTGATGGAAATAGCTCTGAGAACAACCACCATAATAAAAATGGTTTAGAATTTGAACTATTGGTTCAAAGAAAGAGTCACTGTGGTAAATTAATATGGAACTATCTCAGATGACCAACAATTTAGAGATGTGACCTAGCCATTCGCTAAAATAGTCTATTAAGAATTAATTTAAAAATGAAGCAAGTTGTAGAGAAGAGTTGGCAGCATGCAATCTCTACTCTATTTTGGCCAGGACTTAGCTACAGCACTGGCTCTCACCTGGAAGACATTTTACTCCCCAGGGAATGTTGGGCACCATCTGGAGGCATTTTTGGTTGTAATTAGGGAATGGTGCTCCTGCATCTAGTTGGTAGAGGACACGCATATTATTAAGCACCCTACTATGCACAGGACAGGCCCCCACCAGGGAGAATTATCTGGCCCCTGAAAGGTCAATAGTGCTTCTGTTGAGAAACCCTGATCTGTACCAACAATTAGGTCTAGATACCAGGTCTTATTAATGACCTTAAACAGAGGCCCTCTAAAGGCTTTGGCTGTTGGAACTCTTAGAAATCTTGATGAATTATAAAACTACCTTTGGGCCTGGGGTTCTTGACAAAGAGGTTCCTGGGCTCTCTTGGAAGTTCTTTATAAACCAATCTATGAGGATCCTGGTGTAGCCTCTTGGATACACCTATAATTTATTTTTAATCATCTGAGCTAAAGCTCCAATAGGTGTCTGGGCTGTCTTCCCATCGCAGTTTGGGGCAATTCCAGACCTGCCACCCCCAGACACCTTGAATTGTGGGGTTGTGCTGTAGGCACTCACCATGAGATTAACAGAAATATCAACCTAAATTAACTTAAGGCAGCTATTCATGTGACATTTCTGCAAGTTTGGTATTGTTTGGGGTCACTAATGTAATCAGCACAGTTTCTAAATAATGGAGAAATTCACCACCCCCTCAGTCTTGCCCTCTCTTCCTAGGGGTGGAATTCTTATTGCTCTTTGGTGCCCAGGGTGCTGTGCTTATGGACCACGTTCACCTGAGCTGCATTGTGTCAAAATCACATGAGATGAGGGAAAACAATCTTTATCTTATTCACCTGTGCCTGGCAGGTGGGCCGAGGCCTTTGTCAATGAAATAGATTTTTTTTTTTTTTTTTTTTTTTAAGTCCAGGTTACTTTTAATCACAAACATTCCAGATTTAAGAGGTTTACATGGCACTGAAGTTTGTCCAGTTTCCAAGGCTTTCACCTTCATCCCAAATGGCCCTTCATATCTGCTTCTGGGTCCATTGTTTCAACCAACCATAGATTGAAATTATTTAGACAAGAAATAAAAAAATATGACCACAACAATAACAATGAATACAAATAAAAGGGTACAATATAACAGCTTCTTACACAGCACTTAATTTGTATTAAGTATCACAGGCATTCTAGAGATGTATGTGGGAGGATGTACAGAGGTTATATGCAAATATTATGCCATTTATTCAAGACACTTCACAGGTTTTGGTATCCAGAGGGTGTTCTGGAACCAGTCTCCCTCAGATGCTGCAGGATGACTGTAGTTCAAGAAATCTTCACCCTGTTAAGTATCATTCTTACCACCCCCATTTTACTGATGAGGCAACTGAAGCTTAGCAAAGTTATACAACAGTTAAGTGGCCTAATCAAATGTAAATACTATATTTTCCTGCTGAAACTAGTGAGTTTCCTACTGTAGCTGAGCTAGACCTTACCTTGGTGACTTCAGTCGTGCAAATTAGGGTGTGTTAACCCTTTGGTGTGCCCTGCTTTAGTTCTCAGTGCAGCCTGCATTGGACAAGGGGCTCATCTTTTCTATTTGTTTGCAAAATGTGTGTGATGCCTTTCCCTGCTCTTTGTTTTCTTAATGTGGTCCAGACTGATTGAATTAGCGTCCTGGATATTCAGGTGTCTGGGGTCAGTAATTCGTTGTGACTGGGTCAGTGTGGCATTATGTGGACAATTAATTTTATCCGT
Organism: Loris lydekkerianus; assembly: GCA_963574355.1. NCBI lineage: Eukaryota > Metazoa > Chordata > Mammalia > Primates > Lorisidae > Loris > Loris lydekkerianus. The sequence continues at coordinate 6,087 of CAUYPK010139642.1, forward strand.
TTGTGAGTCACAGCCTGTGGAGGCTGAAAAGCAGAGAACAAAGAAGACAAGTTTTATGGATTAACAAATTTCATTTCAAATTTATCAGTGATATTTAGATAATGGTGTGCTTTTGCCAATAAAGGAAAATTGTTTGGAGATGAAGTGAGGCTTGCTGGGACAGGTTTAGTGACATTTGGGGGACAGTTAGAGAAGGGTGTGGCATCCCGTCTCCACTGAAGAGGCAGGGCTGTCGGGTCACCACCAGTCTTTAGGGTGCCCCGGCGTGAATTTGCAGCCTCCTCTGTGAGTGCAGAAATTAACCGGTAGAAAAATAACAAGCCCCACAGACTCAGAACTTGACCACTGATGTCTGCATTGGAGTTTAGCTTCTCGCAGTGTGGCCCTTAGTCCTTTCCGCGGTGCACAAACTATTTACTATCTGCAGCGGTCCTGAAGACTAAAGGAATAGTGTTTGCTTAGGAAATCCTGTCTCCTGACATTTTAAAAGATTGAATCTGGAAGTAAGGCAAAACCCAACAAGCCAACAGAGAAGGTTCTTGAGTAACTAACAAAACTTTCATAAAGTCTAAACACTGCAAGTACCATCAATGCCCACAGCCCCTTCCTCAGAGCCTGCTGACTGAGAGTGACAACAGCTGGCTGAGGGAGCGCACAGCCAGAGACAGAGTGATGTTCAGACAGACACCCAAGCAACAAAACACGATGCCTCTGTCCCCAAAGTCCCCAAGGGCCAAGATACTATGCCAATGAGTAATGACTCCGCGTAGTACTCATGTTTATGATGACAACCCTAAGTAATAAAAATGTTTGGTAATGTTTAGAAAAATGACTGCCATTTTTAAATGTTGAAATTTATAGAAAAAAGTCCTCATTATTCAGAAAATTCATTTATGTAAGTTTGATTTCTCAATGAGATTAGCTAAACAAAGAATTATAGGAAAAGTACCATAAGCATATTTTGTTATGAAGTATATAAATAAGGGAGTAACACTGTATAGCTTATTCTTTAGAATGACTCATTAAATAAGTGCATCAAAATATATTTTAGGAAGTAGAGATTGAGTATTATGCCAGATGTCTAGAATAATGCTTTCAAAACTCTGTCCAATGAAATTATAGGATATTAATCAGCATTCACTGAAATCCATATTCCTTGGTAAATAAATTTGGGAAATAATTAGGATTAACAAAAAAATACCAGGCTTCTTTAGTGTAGGCTTTGTCAGGGCTTTAAATATGTCAAGATCCACAGTGACTCCCCAAGAGGGGACTATAACATGCAACGCCTGCCACATTTATGTATAAACTCACGATTGAAACCTGATCCCGTCCTTTTATTACTGCAGTGATCTTTTTCATGGGCAGAGACTTGCATGGGGCCATGATAGTTGATCACACTCAGATGATTAAATTCCTCTTGCTATAAAAATAAGACTTAATTTAGAAAACATGAACATAATAAGCTTTGCAATAATTAAAATTCCAAGTAAGTACATTAACTAGATCTTGGACTTCCTCTGAGGTCAGAGGTGGTTCAGATTGGAAGCCTGTGTCCTGGGAAGAGGTGGCTGCTCCCTCCTTGCCCACCGTCTCCCTTTGGCACCTGCCATGGGGCTCCTTGATGGAGATGGGGTGTAGGTAAGAGTATAAGCAGGATATCTGTGACCCTGTTCTGTTGCTTTCTCTATTGTGGCTGATGTTAAAGCTCACTCCTGCCATGATGGTGCTTTCAGAGGCTTCGTCTCCAACAGTTCTGTTGAGGGGAACAGCCATCTTTATACCCCAAGGGCTGAGCTCCTCTCAAACCCTGGGCCATGATGCTTCCTGCCTTGTTCCGTGTTCAGGTCTCCTCTTTTGCCATCTGTGAAAGCTTCCAGGAACATTTTCTTCCTAAATTCTTTTTAGAAATGGGAGACAGATAGGGACACTCCCTCTTACATATCTGATGACCACCAGGTGGGCAACTTGCTTGAAATGGACACAGATGAAGTCCTGTTTCAACATCCGATGTTATTTATTCTAACACAGAAGATATCCCTAGTAACCTCTCCCCCACCACACACACATATGCCACACCCATTCTTGGTACTGTGCTGTGATTCTGTGAACTGTAAGTGCTTTTCATACTTAGCCTCCATTTTTTCTTTTCTTTTCTTTCTTTCTTTCTTTCTTTCCTTTCTTTCTTTTCTTTCTTTCTTTTTTTTTTTTTTTTGAGACAAGAGTCGAAGTTTGTCATCCTGGGTAGAGTGCATGGAATCAAAGCAACCTCAAATTCTTGGGCTCAAGTGATCCTCTTGCCTCAGCTTTCCGAGTAGCTGGGACAATAGGCACCTGCCACAATGCCCCACTATTTTTAGAGATGCAGTCTTGCTCTTGTTCAGGCTGGTCTTGAACTCCACTGTTCAGGCTAACCACCTGCCTTGGCCTCCCAGCTCTTACTGGAATCTTGAATATCTCATGGTATACACATCTACATTCTGAACTTCTGTGAAATGCCTGTCTGCAGCCTCTCCTCATTTTATTTTAGTTGATAAAGAAATACACATCTACATTATATATACTGTATATACTCGAGTATAAGCCGAGTTTTTTCATCACAAAATTTGTGCCGAAAAACCCGAACTCGGCACAAATTTTGTGCTGAAAAAACTTGGCTTATACCCGAATATATACGGTACATTAAAAGTCTAAAGGACAGGGACAGTGTTTTCTACTTTTTCCATATATCCTATAATGCTAAATATATGAACCATACCTTGCACATGGAGTAATACTAATATAATATTGATTCATGGAAATAGGATTGAGCCATTTATAATAAATTTTTTAACAAACCTAGATATGAAATTTGCTTATTTTTCTCCATGAATAAAAAAAGTGTGTTTCTCCCTCGGTGGCGACTATCTCTTTATGTGCTTTTGCATGTGTGTGTGTGTATAAGACTTCTGGGTTTGTCCTTACACTTTCAAACCAACTCACCTTAATTTTCAAACGTTGGCACAGATAGATAAGATTTTATAACCCTCTTTGCTTTCCTTTGTTAATTCAACATTTGAAGGCTAATTGGTGACATTATCTTGACTGCTAAGGTAGCGTAACAACTTCAACATGGAGAGTTATTTGCTATATCAACTCTTATATTTAGTGTGATCATTATTAAATTTCTTGAAAGTGTATGTAGCTAACATGTAGTTTAGAGGTTAAGGAGAGATGAATTCTAGAAGTTATCCTACCAGATACTTTGGCTAAGTTACTTGAACTTTCTGTGTTTCATTTCGTTCCTAAGACAAAGGAAAATGATATTACCCACCTATCACATAATCTGTTTTAAAAACAAAGGACAAAACAAAATATTTATGATGTTTTATGTACTATGCTCAATTGCAGGTAACATTTGTCAAGTGAAAAAAGGAAGGGATACATTCTTAATTGATTATGAGCTGCTAAGTGAATTTTCTTTTTACTATACTTTTAAAATGGTACCTGTATGGCACATGTTTGTTCCTGAATATTAAACAAAAATTAAATTTTTAGATATCAAATGACATTTTAAATACGTATCTCCATTTTTATATTTGTTTTGAGGGTAATCGTAGTCCTTAACACATGCAACTATGCTTATGAAATGAGATAACGCAGTCAGACCTTCATTTAGTGCAGTGTGTTTAGTAAAAGTTAGCTGTTCCCATGTTCTTAATATAAAGTTACTTCTCAGTGTTTATAGGAATAAAAATCTAGAAGAAATTATATCAAAATATTAATGATAGTTGAATTAGAATCGTTGTATAATTTTTTTTGCTTCTATTTTTTATGCAAGATGAGATTTCTATATTTATTTTTTTAATTCAATCATAACTGTATACCTTAATGCATATGCATTAGATTAGCTCACTGTTTCATTTAGACACCTGTCTGTTGAATACCCCCTAGGCCAGGTACTTTGCTGGACCCCAGTCATCCAAATATGAATAAGGCCAACATGGTCATTTTCTGGTAACACTTAGTCTACATTTTGCCAAGATGCACCATAAATACTTTAAAGAAATTTCCAGTAATTATTTTTTAAATAACAACATTCTAGCAGAAGTGCTTTTTGTTTACATACTGCTATAAGCTTGGTCAGGCATACCTGCGTTTCTCTTCTGGATCTGAATTCTTAATTCTTTCAGTAACCGTTGCCTAGAGGTTGTTCAAGTATCTTTCCTTTTTATAGATGTGAGTTAGTAAATGAAGATACATTTAGCTGCAATTTCCCATTTTCACCATTAGTGGTGACTTTAGCACAAATTTAGGGATACCTGTATACATTTAAGGAAGATTTTGTTTTCATTTAAAGTCCTATGCTTATCACTTCTTGGCCTTTTGGCCAAGATCAAGTGTGAAGTGCTACGCTTTTTTTTTTTTTTTCTTTAAGTTCACCCAGTTGTGCATGTGAATTGTCACAGAGTGGAGTCCTAGGAAGCCAGAGAGGATGTGGTTGCTGCATGGAAGCCGTTGCACCCTATCTCTGCACCAGGGATGACGTTTCTACCTCACATCCAACTTGAAAGTTACACTTTTCAACAAAAGAACTCAGAATCAGATACAGAACTCCAAAATGCAAAAGAATTCAGACCCAGTGCAGATCTACAGTGCTCTATAAATTCTAAAAACAAAACAAAACAACAATCCTGGGTGATGAGTACCAGTTTGGATCTTACAGTAGATATGGAGGATGCAAACCTCCCTAGCAGTGTTCTTGTTAAACACTTAGAATTTATGGGACACTCTAAAGCAATAACAGGTAAAGAATTTTCACTTCACACAATGATGGGCTTCTACAGAGGGGAAGCAGAGCAGAAGGGTGTGGAATGGGGATAATAAGAGGTGCTGGAGAGCATTGGTGGAGTCTAGACAACCCCAAATGGTGAACCTGAGTGGGACTTGAAAGGGTGCTCCCCACTGCATTGCCATGCTGTGTATAATATGTTCATCAATTAAAGGATTGCGGCAGCAGCTACGTTCCTCTGACCACCTCCTAATTGCCAGTTGCCAGGCTCAGCACCTATTATAACATTGCGTTCTGGATTGTTATATTCTCATATTTTATATACACCCACATATATTAAGAATCAGGGAAATTAGAGAACATGCCCCACATCACACAGGTACTGGTTTTGAAATCTAGAATTAAAACCGTGGTCTGCCTGCTTCCTTTTCATTTTACCACACTTTTTATCACACTGACACCCCTAGCTTGGTATTTTTTTATGCAATAATTGAAAGTTGGTCCCTTTTTTCCTGTTAACTATTTTAGTTAAATAATTTTTTTTTTTGAGATAGAGTCTCACTATGTCACCCTCAGCAGAGTGCTGTGGCATTACAACTCACAGCAACCTCAAACTCTGGGGATTAAGTGGTTTTCTTGCCTCAGCCTTCCAAGTAGCTGGGACTTTCAGCATCTGCCACAATGCCCGGCTATTTTTTTGTTGTAGTTGTCATTGTTGTTTGGCAGGTCCAGGCTGGGTTCAAACTCACCAGCTCCAGTGTTTGTGGCTGGCACCCTACCAACTGAGCTACCGGTAAATAGTTAAATAATTCAAAATGTCAAGTGTTGACATTTCTTTATCACCAACAACTTAGTTTTATTTTTAATTAATTTTAATTTTTTTTTTTTTTGCTTACCAGAAGTCACATTCAAATGGAATTATCACTGAGAAAGGTAGCATGCTAAAAAGCAGAATTTGATTGAAAAGATTGATTTCTTTTGTACTTGTTATGAAAAAGGCTAAGTTGCCATGACAAAAAAACCTAAGAAGGTAGTCAGGAGATAGAAATTTATTTTTTCTCTTATAGTCCAACCAATTTAAACTGACAAGCTTGCTCTTCTTTTGTGACCTCATTCAGAGCCCGGGTTCTTTCCATATTATTGCTCTATTATCCTCTAGGGCAGTGTTTTTCAACCTTCTTTATCTCACAGCACACCTGTGACTATTAGTAAACTTCTGTGGCACGCTTAAATTATGCTGAGCAAAAAAAGAAAAAAAAAAAAAGAGAATATACTTGCTGTGATTTGAACTTGTTTCAAAAATAATTCAATTAATGATCCTTAAAAATTTTAGTGGCACACCTAAGATCTCATAGCATACCAGTGTGCTGTATGGTTGAAAATCACTGTTCTGGGGCTTTATCTCCAACATTATTCTATCCCTATTCCAGCTTATGGGGAAATGAGAAAGAAAGATGGTGGAATGCATGACCAAGGTTTTATGGCCAAGATGTGGGAGTAGCATACATTATTTTTATTCACATACATTGGCAGAAACCTAGTTGCATGACTATGTCTAACAGCAAAGGAGGCTAAGAAATTTAGTCTCTACCTGTGCAGTCAGGTGTCTAGGACAAAAGTAGAGAATTGGTTTTGTAGGGAAGATGGCAGTCTGTCACATACTGGAAGGAGTAGTGCTCTAAAAGGACAAAATTGGTTGAATAAGTGAATTTTCAAGCAAAATACTGGAAAAAGTACAAAGATTAAATATGTTAAGAGGGTATACCCAGAGGACATAATACATGTGTTATGGTTTGCGTGTATCTTCCAAAATGTATGTGTCAGAAATTTAATCTGCAATGGAACAGTTGGGTGGTGGCACCTAATGAGAGGTGATTAGGCCATGAGGGTTCTGTTCTCATGAATGGATTAGTGACACTACTGTTGGAATTAGTTTATTGTTTTGGGAGTGGGTTCTTTGTAAAAGAATGAGTTTTTCTCCCTCTCTCAATCTCTCTCTCCTCTTTGCCCTTCTACTTTCTGCCATAAGATGATGCAGCAAGAAGGCCCTTTACAGATGCTGGACCTGATCTTGGACTTCCCAGACTCCAGAACTATGAGCCAATAAATTTTTGTTCCTTATAAATTAGCCAGTCTCAGGGATTTTGTTACAGCAGCAAAAATGGTCTAAGACACCATGTCACTTCACGGAATTGCCAAAGCATGGCTTTTCCTGCCTGTCTGATTCTTTTTGTCATAATTTTAAGTGCCACTTAAATATAATATTTTCTCTATCGCCTGAAAAATATGGGAGAAAGAGGTAGCTAGGACTTTCATGAACTAATAACTTCTTTATGCAGGTTACAAATCTTTTACATGTATTTTATTTTAACCTCCCAAACTAAGTTATTCTAGTGATGCTCATTGCATGAATGCTTTATGCTTGAAATTCAGGGCAGCGAGTGAAGGAGCAGTTTTCCATAATCAAATTCTACTGCACCTTTGGCTACCATCACTTTGGGGTCTTATAGCCTGAAGAGAACATCTAGTTTATTTTCAGGTTGATAAGAACAAAGATTCTTTACCTCTTAAATACAAAGCCAACAGAACTTGCATGGCTTGTAGAAAATCATTTCCTAACTAAAAATAAGACTTCCTGGCAGGAGCTATTTGTTGGATCAGAGCTTTAGGGTTTCTCATTGGCAAAACTCTGTCTCCAGTGGTTTGCCTCTTCTCATGGTACTCTAAACAAACACTTTCTTTTTTCATTAAGTGGATGGTTCTGTACGTAGCGGGAGAACAGGTTGGCTGCTACTCATGAAAGAGATTTTTTAATAATGGCAAAAAATAAACATCTCAATGTTCAAGTTCTTGAGCTCAAATTAGCAAAGCAGGTGGACAGATCATATTTTTTTCCTATAGTATAACTCCAGGGGGATTCTGAGCTATCTTTGTTAGTTGTCCCAGTTCCTTTTGACTGATACTCAACAAAGACATCTGCATCTTTTAAACTCTATTGTTGTTTCTTCTGAAAACAACTTTTCAGAAGAAAACTTCTGAAAACTTTGAAAACTTCTTTTGGGGACTGCAAAGGAACAGGGCTGCTGAGTCTATGTCTGTGTGTGTGTGGGGGGAATTTCAGAGCATCGTGGCCAAGGAGGATATCAAGTGACCCTTGTCCTTTCTTGTTTGCTAGGGGAAAGAGAGATGCGATTTGAAATTAGACTTCTTTTTTATGCAGGTCAGTTCACACACAGATACAGTCTGTCATCTGTGCAGAGGACAAATAACCAGGAATTGGATTGCTACTAAGAAAGCCTTCTCACCAGGATGTGCAGGAGTGCCCCTGCCTCTACAACCGTCACACTACCCACTGCTTACTGTCAGTCTGCTAGGAAGCATAGACTCTAATTCTTTTAATTTGTATTTTCCTGATTACAGTAAGATTGAACATCATTATTCATGTTTATGAGACTTTTGCATTTTCTCCCCTGAGCATTCATTTTAGAGCCTTTGCCTATTTTTATTTTTCCTTTTTTTCTTAATGAGTTATAAAAGCACTTTTCATGTTACAGGCCTTAAATGTTTTTCTACCATATATATTTTGATAATATTTCCCCTAACAAGAGGGTAAAAACTATTCTCTAATTGGTTCTCCTAATTTGATTTTTCTCATTCATGTTTACATCTTCATTCTTTCTGGAATTTACACATATTATTCTATGCAGAGTATTTTATCTTCTCTGCCCTATAGTCATTTCTCCCAGCAGTCCTTCCAGAGTGGTTCATAGTTGGGGAGAACTGGGAATGTGGGCTGCACTTTAAAGTTGTGTATTTTCCAAACGCTACTCTGTTAAAGAAGGAGACTAGAAACCGGGTGTAGTATGAAAGAGAAAATTTGTCTCTTATTTCTAAAGATGCAAATATCTATTCTCAAATAAAAACTTTGTTGGGTAATGTCACGGGAGTGGTAAGAAGGGAAAGTATGCTATGCAGAATGCAGACAAGTCTTTATTACATAACGTGTGAGCTGGAGAAAACATTATTTTACAGAGCAGGGGTAGCAGGGATAACAGAATGCCTGCATTTGGTTGGCCATATGCTTTATATTCTGTCTTGAAGTAAGATCACTATACATAGAGATATTTTATCTGTACCCTCTAAGCTTCTGTTCATAATCTTGCTGAGAGCTTCGCGTGTTATCTCTAAGAAGGTGTTTCTCCCGATGGTGTGGATAAAAAGCATAATAATCCAGGTGCAAGGAGATGGCCAGCATTGGTGGCAGTATCCTTGATACAGGCAGGAAATACATTGTGTTAGAGTTTCCACTGTACAACAGCACTTCTTGGAAGTGTGCCCTTTCTTTCTTTCTTTCTTTCTTTCTTTCTTTCTTTCTTTCTTTCTTTCTTTCTTTCTTTCTTTCTTTCTTTCTTTCTTTCTTTCTTTCTATTATTAAATCATAGCTGTGTACGTTAATGCGATCATGGGGCACCATACACTGCTTTTATAGACCATTTGACACATTTTCATCACACTGGTTAACATAGCCTTCCTGGCATTTTCTTAGTTATTGTGTTAAGACATTTATGTTCTACATTTACTAAGTTTCACATGTACCCTTGTAAAATGCACCGCAGGTGTAATCCCACTAATCACCCTCCCTCCACCCATCTTCCCGCCTTCCTCCCCTCCCTCTCCCTCTTCCCCCTATTCTTAGGTTATAACTGGGTTATAGCTTTCATGTGAAAGCCATAAATTAGTTTCATAGTAGGGCTGAGAACATTGGATACTTTTTCTTCCATTATTGAAATACTTTACTAAGAAGAATATGTTCCAGCTCCACACATGTAAACATGAAAGAGGTAAAGTCTCCATCTTTCTTTAAGGCTAAATAATAATCCATGGTGTACATATACCACAATTTATTAATCCATTTGTGGTTTTTTCCATGACTTAGAAAATTATGAATTGGGCTGCAATAAACATTCTGGTACAAATATCTTTGTTATAATGTGATTTTTGGTCTTCTGGGTATATACCTAGTAGAGGAATTATAGGATTGAATGGCAGATCTATTTTTAGATCTCTAAGTGTTCTCCA
>CAUYPK010139643.1:0-10295 GCA_963574355.1 Loris lydekkerianus
AAAAAAAAAAAAAAAAAAAAAAAAAAAAAAAAAAAAAACTTCATTTAAAATTTACCATAATTAACATTTTTGAGCACTTACTATAAGCAAGGAACTCCATTAAGCACCATCTAAATGCATTATTTCAATTCAATCATCACAACAGCCCTATGAGGCAGGCATTATTATCAATGTCTGTTACACAGAGAAGCTGAGGCATATGTAATAATTTAGAGCTTGCCCGAGATCATCCATTGATAAATAGAAGAGCTGGGACTTGAGTTTGATACAGAAAGTCTATGCCTTTTTTTTTTTTTTTTTTTTTTCAGGGTAACAAAGAAATTTTTATTTAAGAACAAACAGAAAAGTTCAGAACACTTCCAAAGAAAGTTGAAAGTGGGTCCCTCTCATAGAGGAGAAAAGGTGAGAGGGACAAGTCTACGCCTTTAATAACTAAGCCCCCTAGACAAAATTCTGTAGATGGGAAACCGTATCTATTAACTGACTTTGGTATTTTAAAAGCCCACTTTATAAATTCTAAAAATAAATATGGATTATTATTTATTCAATTGTGCTGACTCACAAATCCAATGTGACTTATTCTTGGGTTGGGTAAACAATTATTGATCTGGTGTTGATTCATGCTCTGGAAACCACACGAAAATATCTAAGAAGCAGCAGATCTTGAGGGAAGCTGGAGCCAAGTTGGTAGGGATGGCTGGTGGTGGGAGCTCCAGGATAGCGCACAGGAGGGGCCAGAGAAGGGCGGGCCGGTTTTTTGGAGGAACCTGCTTCCGGAAGAGAGGACAGCAGTTAGGGGCGGACCAGGCACCCGGCGCCGGCGGCTGCGTGGGAGACTGGGAAAGCGGGAGTAACTACAGGTGCGCTCCAAACTCGAAGGGGGTTCGAAATTGCCACCTTTTTCATGGAGATTCTTTTCTTCATATTTCCTTACAGCGTCCTGGGCTGGTACAGGGTTTTGCCTCAGCCACTTCTCTCACACCTGCAGGTCCTCGGCTCACACCCTACCTTTCAATTGGACCCTTAAAATGCAGGGAACCCTGAGCGGTGACACTCAGGCTTTAGTTCTGAGGAGAATTCCTGAAGGGCGGCTAGGAGGAGAGAAGAGGAGGTGACCCGAGTGGTGTGGAAGGTGGGGGAGGCACCAGAGAAGGTGTGAATGATTTGCAGTCGGGGAGGCCTGGACTCAAGCTAGCGGGAAGGAGGACAAAGAAGGAAATGGAGTTATTATTTGCCTGTGGGGATGGTTGAGGCTGGGCCTTGAAGGTCACAAATCACTCTGTGCTACTCACTGGAGAATTTGACAAGCTCTGAATCACTAGCTTGCCACCTAATTCCTCGTAGCAAAATGACATATCCACTGAAAGGATCTTGACCTAGGAAATTGGAAGAGAAGGCAATGAAGACACATAGAAATGAATTGGCTGGCTCAGCCAGTGTAACAAAAGGGCGAGCATGCAGTGATAGCAAGTGAAATATTAGTGATGGTTTTATAAGGAATAACAGCCCAAAGATTTTATTAGGGGAAGGAGTTGAAAGGAAACCAAGCTCACATTATAATGCATTTAGTTCAAGAGCCAGATTCTGAGACAAAACCCTAGTTTAATGTTTTTATTTAAAGTGTTAGGTACTAAAAAGAAAAATGTTGGAGGTGGAAGGATTTTGTATTAACTACTTCAGATTACTGTACAGTTCTATCGAAGAATAATAGCAATATAAAATAGTGATGGATTTAATTTTACCCTAAAAGGAATTTTACTGTATTATGGGAGGCTATTACAATTTTTTATTTTTTGCTATAAAGACCAAGTGTTAACTATTTAAGGAATTTTATTTATACTTTCACTTGCATATGTGACACAAAAGAAAAAATTCAATAAACTGAAAATACATAGCTAAAATTCTATCTTGAATTTAAAAAAACTGTTAGTAGTTGCTAATGCAAAAATAATATAAAAAAGAAGAAAATATGATTTCTTGATGTAGTAATATGTTGAGAGACAATGTCTGTTTTAGTGTACTTTCCTTTAAATAAATATTTTTAACATCTTAAATCAGGACTAAAAATCACACTTAAAAATCATGCCACAGATTGAATTAATGTATCAGCTTTTAAGCCTAGCCAAGAGACTTAATGGCAAAGGAATGAATGGTGGCAGTGGCATTATTCATTTTATTGTGTGTTAAGATCAAACAATTTCTGCATAGGCACATCGTTGCACTAATTTTAAATTTGTTTACAGAAACAAATCTAAACAAATTGGCTGGATGGGAGTGGTAAATGGTAGAGAAGATTTGATGCATTTGACCATTATTAATACTGGGAACAACAAAAATTCTCTGAGTGCAATGGAGTTCAAATAGGTGCTCCATGAGTAGAATACAGAAACTCTAGTGGTTGAGTTATGACAACTATTGTGATGTATTAGATCTTATTTATGTATTTATTTATTTATTTTTAACTCTACTTTTCAGTAGTTTCAGGAATGGATAAAAGCAGTGAAGGATGTGTGAAAAAGATTAGCAATGTGAATCTTGACAAACTGATACATGACTTCTCACAAATAGAAAAGGTATGTAAAGATAACAACCAATTCTAATAAATAAGGGGAAAATGAACAAATATTGCCAGTGAAAGAAGTTGGAAAGAAAGAAAAGTCTACAAAAAAATGAGCAAAGTAACAATGACAGTGTATTTTTGCTAAGCTCTTCCTCTCTCAGTTTAAAAATATGTATTTAAAACATATCTGTTCTTGATTCGTGTATTAACACATCAAAATGTTTCTAGAGTGGGGGAACAAATAATTGCTCTACTTTTGCCAAATTCAAAGAGAAAATACATATCGTAGTCCCCCCTCCATCCAGGGTTTTGCTTTTTGCAGTTTCAGTTACCCGAGGTCAACAGCAGTCCAAAGATATTAAATGAAAAATTCTAGAAATAAACAATTCATAACTTTTAAATGCTGCATCATTCAAGTAGCATGATGACATCTCAGTTCATCCCACTCTGTCCTACTCAGGATGTGAATCACCCCTTTGTCCAGCATATCTAGGCTGTGTAGACTACCTGCTTATTAGTCACTTAATAGCTGTCTTAGTTATCAGAAGGGTGATTATGGTATAGTAAGATATTTTGTGAGAGAGAGAAACCACATTCACATAACTTTTATTATAATATATTGTTGCCATTGTTCTGTTTTAATACCAGTTATTGTTTTTAATCTGTTACTCTTCCTAGTTTATAAATTAAACTTTATCATAGAATGTATTATAGGAAAAAACTTAAATATTGTTAAGCATCCACTGGGGGTCTTGGAAGGTATCCCCTGCAGATAAAGAGGAACTATTGTACTTAAAGGTCCAGGATGTCCATAAACTAAGGAATAGTTTTAGTAAGAATTGATGTAGACATATTTATTAATCTCTTATCAATATGACTAATGTTTCTTTTTTAGTCTTTCCTATTTTTCTGTTCCCTTTCCCTTCTCTCTTGCCTCTCTAACAGTCTCTCTTCCCCCTCTGGACAAATGGTAGATCAAACCTATAAGGGTATATATATTGGGTTTTCCCCCTCCTTTGCCATGGGAAGGAGTAGGGATGGCTATTGAAAAAATGTAAGAGGATAAATTAAAGATTTAGAGAGGGAGTTTGTGAAGCAGTCATGGGAAGAGGATTGATACCTCTATTTTCTCCCCTTCACTCATCATTCTTCTTTCTTCCTTCTTTTTCCCAGCACACACACCAAGAAAATGCCATAATGAAAAATTTTTCATGGTGATGGGAAGCTATGAGCTTTTTTTAAACAATGATAAGATAGAGAAAAAGATAAGTACTGTTGCTTGGGAAAGGAATTAGTGCAGTGCTTTGGAGATTAATTTGGAAACATCTATTATATTCTTAAACATTTTAAATAAGAAATAATCACTCATTTTCTGATGTGATAATGGCATTGTGATCATATTTCAAAAGTGTCTTATCTCTTAGACATACATATGAATGGTAATATTTACAAATAAAATAATATAATGTTAGGGAGTTGCCTTGAGATAAATTCAGAAGTAGGCTATGGAAGTGGGTAAAGATTGAATGACATAAGACTGTTCATGAATTGAACAAACTCTTTAAAAATGTTTGAAGAGTACAGTGGAGGCTTATGATATTATACACAAAGATGCCAAATAGATATGTTCAAGAATGTTTATTTATTGTCTGTCATAGCAAAAAGAAAAAGGTACAAACAACCCAAATTAGTCAATAGGAGACTAATTGAAACTTAATGCAACTGTTAAAAAAAAATGAAGTAGATCTATTTATGCTTATGTGACTTCATTCCCCAGATAATAATGCTAAGTGGAACAGCTGAGATGCAGAACAGAATATACTATGATTTTTCTATAGTGTATACTCATAAAATATTTTTGAAACATATAGAAGGAATTGTTACTATGGGGCTGTGGATTGAACAGTTGGAAAGAAAGGGGTTTAAGTTAGGTCATAGCTTTACTTTTCATACCTTTACTTTTGATAACTATTAATCTGTTTTAATATTTTACCATATTACATTTAAAATTAAAAATCAAGAAATGGACTTATTTAAAAATAGTATTTTCACTCAACAATGGGGATGTATTTTGAGAAATGTCAATAGTCAATTTCATTATTGTGCAAACATCATAGAATGTAGTTAACAAATCTAAGTGGTTTAGGCTCCCTCACACCTGGGCTATATGGTATAACCTACTGTTTCTAGGCTACAAACCTGTATAGCATGTTTGTGCTGAATACCATAGGCAAATGTAACACAAATGTAAGTATTTGTATATCTAAACATTGAAAACTATAGTAAAAATACAGTATAAATGATGAGAAACAGTACATCTGTATAAGGCAGCTACATTATAATCTTAATGGGCTGATATAAATGGGACCCATCCTTGACTGAAATATCATTATGTGGCTCATGAATATATATGCCAGATTCCATTATTAGATTTTCAGGTTGTAAATGAGTTGCATTTTCATTATTCTTCATATTCTTAGTAAAAGAATAAAAATAACAGCATTAATTTTGTAATAATTTACATTCTGTTTCTTCTATAGAAAATGATAGAAACCAGTGGAAAGAACAATATACTGGATATTCAGTTGGAAAAGACTAATAGTTTATTAAAAGTAATGCAAGCAAAGGAGGTCTCAATTAAAGAAGGTTGGTTCTTTGCTGCCTGAGGAAATACTAATTCTAATGAGAGTACTTTTTAGCTTAAGAGTGGTTAATATTACACCATACATTTGTAAAGTGTTTTAAATTTATATAGAACTTTCCAGACTATCATCTCATTTTATTCTTATTATGACAGCACAAGTATTATTACTCTACTTCACTAATGAAGAGACATAGAATAAAAGTCAAATAATCTGTCTCATTCTCCCCAGCTAAGATAGGCACATCAGGGGCTTACTACAGGCCTATAAACCATGGGGGAGAGTTGAATTTCTACTTCATAATTATAGCAAAATAAATGTCAGATGCATTTGGAAATTTTAGTTTAAAAATAAAGCCATATGTTTTCTTTCTCTGTCAACCAAGATGGCTTTAGAAGCAATAATATTTCAGTAGCAATCACCGTACCTAATGTCTAGAATATATCTTGGTTTCAAATCTTATTCTCTAATAAATATTAGAGAAATGGCTGATTCTAGGTCTGGGATAGGAAATATATAAGATAAGCTTGAAGCATCTTGTAGGGCCAGAAAGTGAGAAAGCACTCAAAAAGAAAATGAAAAATACTCAACAATGATGGGAAAACATCAAAAGGGACACAGGAGCCAACTGAAAGAGCTCTCAAGGGCCAAAGCTGGAACACTTTGAGCAAGAAAATAAAGGAGTGTTGGATCATAACCCAAAGAATAAAAGAAATATCCTTGAGTTCATACTGATACAAAGAAATGATTTAATAAGTAAATAATTGGGGATGGAGGGACAAATATCCTGTGCAGAAGAATTCCAGATAACTTACATAGGTAATTTGCCCTCAGAGAGAAAGAGCATGTCTTCACACACATTGAGTAGGGGCTCAATTTACTGACTTTCTAAAGTATAGTGAAGAATATAGTATGGAAAGGGTGGGGCTGGAGGAAAAGTAACTACAAAGTAGAGAAACCTAAAAAATACCTATCTCAGCCACAGGATCAAAGTCAACATCAAAGGTTATCACCTTTGATGATATCATGTTGATAGTATATAGCCTTGATTATAATATGATAAAAATGGCACTTTACCTCTGTGGTCTTCCTTCCTAAAACCCATACCCAAGTCTAGTAATAATGAGATAAACATCAGAAAAATTCCCATACAGGAACATTACAAATTACCTGATTAGTATTTGGCAAAGCTGTCAAGGTCATCAAAAATAAGAGTACAGGGAGTGCGGAGGATGGGCAGAGGGAGGTTGATTGGTGGGATTACACCTGCGGTGCATCTCACAAGGGTACATGTGAAACTTGGTAAACATACAATATAAATGTCTTAACACAATAACTAAGAAAATGCCAGGAAGGCTATGTTAACCAGTGTGATGAAAATGTGTCAAACGGTCTATAAAACCAGTGTATGGTGCCCCATGATTATATTAATGTACACAGCTATGATTTAATAATAATAAAAAAATAAAGGTACATATGAAATTTATGAGGTGTAGAATATAAATGTCTTAACACAATAACTAAGAAAATGCCATGAAGGCTACGTTGACCAGTTTGATGAAAGCATTTCAAATTGTATGTAAAACCAGCACATTGTACCTCATGATTGCATTAATGTACACAGCTATGATTTAATTTTTTAAAAAAAGTTTGTTGCATAAAAAAAATAAATAAAATAAAATAAACTGAGAAACTGTCACAGCCAAGAGGAGCCTATGAAGACATGACAAACACAATGTGATATGGTAGATAGGATTCTAGAATAGAAAAAAGACATTGGGTAAAACTGAAGGAATCTGAATATATATTTTAATTAATACTCACATATCAACATAAGTTCTTAACTGTAACAAATCTACTATACTAATTTAAGATATTAACAATAGGGTAACTAGGCAAAACTACTCAATATCATCCCAATTTTTATGTGCATCTAAAACCACCCTAAACATAGTTTATTAAAGGTCAAAAATTAAACTACAAAAGAACTAGAAGAGAATAGAGATTTTTTATTATTATAACAGAGAAGGCCTTTTACGTGTGGACACGACATGTAAAAGTGATAAAAGAAAAAATTTATGTGCTTGACTTTTAAAATAATTAATAGGTGTATTTTGTAGCAGTTTAAGATATACCGAAAAAATCAAACATACAGAGTTCTCGTTATTTTACTCCCTCAAAATTCTTTATTAACATCTTGGATTATTATTACATTTGATGGGACAGTTGATACATTATTATTAACTGAAGTCTATAGTCAACATTAATACTCACTTTTTGTGTTGTCCATTCTGTGGGTTTTAAAAAATGTATAATGACATGTATCCACCATTGCAATATCATACTGAATGATAGTTTCACGGCCCTAAATAATCCTCAGTGCTCTATTTATTCATGTTTCCTTCCCTTTTTTCTCCTGCTCCCCTAGTAACCACATCTTTCTACTGTTTCTATAGTTTTGTCTTTTCTGGATTGTCATATCATTGGGATCATACAATATGTAGACTTTTTAGATTGACTTCTTTCAATATTTTTTATATATTTTTGAAACAAGTCTAGTACCTGATATGTTTTACAAAGACTTACTCCAGTCTTTTGCTTATCTTTTCATTCTCTTGTGAATATTTGAATTTTAATAATGGAAAAACTTTGTATAGTGAAAAAAAAAGAAGAGATATAAACCAAGTACAATAGCAAAATAGTTAAAGAACATAATCCAGTAGGTAACAGACAAGGAAAATCAAATATCTTATAAATGTATGAAAAGAAGTTTGAACTCTATATTTAAAAATGTTATGTGAGCAATCTGATATGGATCAGCAAGAGAGGCCAGTTCAGCAATGGGCAGGAGGACCAACTGTTCAGATGCATTATCTCCTTCTCCTTAGAAATTCTAAACTGTGGAGGGTGGAGCAAGATAGTGGAATAGAGACATCACCTTTCTGGATATTCATGGTGAGACAAAAGAAAGTGATCTTCAGCCACCTCTATCTATGTAAATTAGTGAAGCAGGAGACTTCAAGAGCCTACAGTGAGGTCTGGAGCTGAGAAAAACCAACCTGGAAGGCAGAGTGCTTGGTACAGGCAAAGGCTGGCTTTCTTATGGAGGTCTGGGGGCAAGAAAGTGTTGTCCTGCAGTATTTTGATTTTGGACTGGGCTGCTCACTGGAGCAGTGAGTAGACTCAAACAACATCCTGCAGCTGGGGTTGAATGTCAAGCAGGATGATCCTCCCCTCAGTTTGGCTGCAGTAGGGCCACACCATTGTGGAACAACTGCTTGTGTGGGAAGGTTAGTCTTGACTGTGCATGACTGGCTCTAGTGTGCATACTGAGCTTGACCAGCCATACTTGGGGTGAGCTGAATGGACACCACACTCCCCAGAAGGACCACTTTGTTGTCAGGATACTGTCTGATGGGCCTCCTGGAAAATCTGGCGATAGATTTGGAACCCCGTCCTGTGAGGACTGAATGCTGACAAAGTGATCAGACCCAGATTGAATCCAAAAAAGTCAGGAAGGTAAGATCCAGTCTTTCTTGCAACTAGAGAGTGGTTTCTGACCCCCATCATATATGGTAAATCCACCATGTGTTCTCTGGCTCCTAACAATCTGCTGTCCAGGCAGTATTTTGCAATACACACACACACACACACACACACACACACACACACGGTGTTCATGTTTTGTGTACACTTTACAATGTAAATTTCGCATTGCACATGAACTTCATGCATACACTCTTCACAGTCGAGATTTAAATCTAATACTATGATTTCTTAGGATAGGGTAGAGGTTGACTGATATCAAAACAGAGCTAGCTTATGCTATGTGACCAAGTAGGTCCTCAGAGTCTCTGGCCAGAACTCCGAAAGGGGCCTTTGTAAGGTTGTAAGAGGGAAGCCACAATTACAAATCCTAGAGCTTTGGTTAGGAGCTATCTCTACCACCTGGGAATCCCAATTCAGTCACACCCTACCAGTTCTAATAACCAAGCAATGGAAAATAAACATGGTGTGGACCCAACAGAAGAACTCTGGCAACATGAATAACTAGAGTATATCAACCCCCCTCCCCCAAGAAATGACAAAGGAGATGCAACTAAAGATGCCATGCATAGACAAATGGCAGAAATGTCAGAAATTGAATTCAGAATATGGATTGCAAATAAGATAAATAGAATGGAAGAAAAGATAGAAATTGAATTCCAAAGAGTAGTTCTAAAGTTGTCCCAAGAAATTAATGAATTCAAAGCCCAAGTAATATGGACATGGACATAATAAGAAAAGAGATAGCAGAGCTCAAGGAAACAAAAAAGTTGAGGAGCTCCAAAATACAGTAGAATCCCTCAGTAATAGAGTTGACCAGGCAGAAGAAAGGATCTCTGAAACTGAAGACAAACCTTTTGAACGTTCCCAGACACTCAAAGAGGCAGACAAATGGAGAGCAGAAACCCATCATTCCCTGAGAGAGTTGTGGGATCACTCCAAAAGAACAAACATTTGTCTTATAAGAATTCCCAAAGGAGAAGAGGATGGTCCTAAAGGTACAGATGCTTTACTCCAAGAGATTTTGGAGGAGAATTTCCCAAGCATTGCAAGAAATACAGAACTTCAGATAGCAGACAGTTTCAGAATCCAAGCAAGACTCAATCCAAATAAAGCATCTCCTAGACACATTGTGATTAACTTTGCCCAAATTAAGACAAAGGAGAAAATTTTGCAAGCAGCCACATGTAAGAAAAAGATCACCTACAAAGGGAGAAGTATCAGAATGACTGCAGATCTCTCAGGTGAAATGTTTCAATCCAGAAGAAGATGGTCATCAACCTTCAATCTCCTAAAAAAAAAACAACTTCTAGCCCAAGATCCTGCATCCAGCTAAACTGAGTTTCATTTGTGATGGAGAAATCAAATACTTTAATGACATCCACATGTTGAAGAAATTTGCCATCACTAAACCAGCTCTCCAGGATATTCTCAGACCCATCCTCCACAATGACCAGTGCAATGCTCTACCTCCAAAGTAAACTCACCCAGAAATTTTTGAACAAAATCCAACTTCCACAGTGGTGAAAGGATTAAAAATGTCCACT
>CAUYPK010139648.1:0-13407 GCA_963574355.1 Loris lydekkerianus
TTCTTAGCAAAGTATCTCAGGAATGGAAGAAAAAGTATCCAATGTACTCATCCCTACTATGAAGCTAAATTACAGCTTTCACATGAAGGCTATAACCCAACTATAGCACAAGACTATGGGGAAAGGGCCAAGGAAGGGGAATAGAGGGGGGAGGTTTTGGTGGTGGGAGGGCAATGGGTGGGGCCACATCTATGGTGCATCTTAGAATGGGTACAAGCGATTGCACTAATGTACACAGCTACGATTTAACAATAAAAAATAAAAATTAAAAAAAAAAAAATCTGACTGTGTGATACCGTCAGTCAGAGGGGCAGACAAAAAGAACAGAAAAGAAAACCCAGAAATAGACCCACATAAATACATCCAAATGATTTTGTTTGTTTGTTTGTTTGTTTTTAAGACAGTCTAACTCTGTCACCCCAGACAGACTGCCATTGCCTCATAGCTCACAGCAACCTCAAATTCTTGTGCTTGAGCAATCCTCTTGCCTAAGACTCCGGAGAGGCTGAGATTGCAGGCACCAGCCACTATATCCTGCTAGTTTTTCTATTTTTAGTAGAGATGGGGTCTCAGTCTTACTCAGGCTGATCTAGTACTCCTGAGCATAAGCAATCCACCCACCTCGGCCTCTCAGAGTGCTAGGATTATAAGACATGAGTCACTGCATCTGGCTCCTCCAACCAATTTTTGAAAACAGTGCAAAATTAATTCCAGGAAGAAAAGGTAGCTGTTTTTGTTTTTGTTTTTGTTTTTGTTTTCAGACAGAATGTCACTGTGTCGTCCTGGGTCCTGGGTAGAGTGTCATGGCGTCACAGCTCACAGCTCACAACCTCAAACTCCTGGGCTTAAGCAATTCTCTTGCCTCAGCCTCCCCAGTAGCTGGGACTACAGGTGACTGCCACAACGCTCAACTATTTTTTGGTTGCAGTTGTCATTATTGTTTAGTTGGCCCGGGCAGGACTTGAAGCAGCCTGCCTTAGTGTATGTGGCTGGCACCCTACTCACTGAGCTATGAGCGCCAAACAAAAGATAGTTTTTTCAACAAATGGTGCTGGAGCAAGTGGACATCTAAACATGAAAAGAAAAAAAAACTAACTTCAACCTAAGTGCCACACTTCACACAAAAACTGATTGAAAAGGATCACACATGTAAATGTCAAGCATAAAACTACAAAACTTTCTGGGAAAAAAATTGGAGAAAATCTTAGGGATATAAAGCTAGGCAAAATGTTCTTATACTTGACACCAAAAGCACAATTCATGAAAGGGAAAATTGATAAATTTGACTTCTTAAAAATTAAAACTTTTTATCTGTGAAAAACCTGTTAGGAAGATAAAGACAGGTGATAGTGATTTTTAACCAGTGTCTCATGACAGGGCCTTTAGTATGCCATGAAAATTTCTAAAGATCATTAATTAAAAATTATTTTTGAGGCAGTGCCCATAGCTCAGAAGGTGCCGGCCACGTACACCAAAGCTGCTGGGTTCAAACCCGGCCTGGCCCAGCAGAAATAATGACAACTGCAACATAAAAATAGCCAGGCATTGTGGAGGCACCGGTAGTTCCAACCACTTGGGAGGCTGAGACAAGAGAATTGCTCAAACCCAAGAGTTGGAGGTTGCTGTGAGCTTCACAGCTCACAGCACTCTACCCAGGATAACAGCTTGAGACTCTGCCTCAAAAAATATATATAAATATAAATATATATTATATAATATATTATATATTTTATAATACATAATATATATATTATTTTCAAAAGAAGTTCAAAGCACAGTAGGCATATTCTTTTTATATTATATAAAATTACTCCTTTTTATCAACATAATGTGTCATGAAAGTTTAACTGTAGGTTCAAGTGTATAATGAGATAAAAAAGGTTGAAAAACACTGGGCTATAGGAAAGGAAAAAATACCTATAAATCATATATCTAATGAAGAACTAGCATTTAAAATACATAAGGAAACCTCAAAAGTCAATAGCAAAAAAGTAAACAGTCCAATGAACAGACATTTCACAGAAGAAAACATATGGGCAGCAAAAAAGCACATTATTCATTAGGGAAATGCTAAATAAAATCACAACAGGCTGTCACTGTACAACTATCAGAATGTCCAAAATAAAACAAGAGGGACAATACCAACAGCAAGCATTCAGAGAAACGAGATCACTCATGCATTGCTGGTGGAAATGTGAAATGCGACAGCCCTTCTGGAAAACAATTTGGCAGTTTTTTGATAAGCTAAACAAGCAACTACCACCCAACTCAGCAATTATAGCCCCAGGAATTTATCTCTGAGAAATGAAAAATTATGTTTACACAAAAACCTATACACAAATGTTTACACCAATGTAACATTAATGTTACTGACAAACACAAATGTTCCATGACAAACATAAATGTTTGTCAATAACATTAAAAACTGGAAACAATACAGATGTCCTCACCTATGGCTATAGGTAAAATACCCATATCATGGAATGCTACCCAGCAATAAAAAGGAAGAAACTAGTAACACATGAAACTTGGATAAATTTCCAGAGAATTATACTGAGTGCAAAAAGCCAACCCCAAAGGACTGCATACTGCATGATTTCATGTATATAACATTCTTGAAATGACAAAATTACAGAAATGAAGAATACTTTAGGGGAGAAGGGTAACTTGGTAAAAAGTGAGTATGGCTAGAAAAGGACAACATTAGGGGCCTTTCTGGAGATGGAGACATTGTATGTCCTGACTGCATCAATGCTTATTGCACTACTGTTTTACCACTGGGAGGAACTGAATCTCTATCATTTCTTTTTTTTTTTTTTTTATGTTTATACACTTTATTCAGGTCATTATAGTGGGCAAGTTCCCAGCTAGATGCATGGATTTGAGCAAGGTATTCCTGGGTTAATGCAGGAGCCAGTGGGTTACATGGAACCAAGCATTGAAGCCAAGGAGAAAGCATCATGGTTTCAGAGTCAGACTTGGCCACAGTCCCGACACTGACAGCTGTTCTCTCCTCACAGCTAGGCACACTGCAAAGCATGTCTTCAATATTAAATCACTTCAGTGACATCAGGGGAACAGACACTAGAGAAACAGAACCCACATCCTGGTGCACTTAAGCTGTTGTTGCTTTGTTAAGTCGTAATAGAATGTGAAGAATTTTAGAACTTTCTAGTAATGGTGGGCCACAGAGTAGTAAAGTCTGTGCTTCTCCTTCAGCGCCTCCTTTCCGGTTTTCATACCTAAACTCCCATCTTTAAGCCACATACCATGATGTCATCATGTGACAAGTCTCCCAGATGACAATAGCTTTTTCAAAGCAGCATCTTGTGCAGGTAGTTTATGACACTGGAGAAAGGAAATGTCTCTGTAAAAAGCGTCACCCTCCCCTGACCAATGCCTAATTGGAAGCATAGTTTAGAAGACTTATTTAGGAAGTAGAATATGAGTAAAAATAGGAAACAAATTTCAAAAAGCTACAATCTATGAGGACTGGGCCAGATAATGATCAAATTCACAGACGGTCTTACTTGAGGGCTACATAATTCCCAAGCACATACTAGAGTCCCCAGCTGATAATGTGCAACTGCAGGGTAAACTCTTTGTCTGTAGGTATGAGGCAGTCAGAGCCTACCTCAAGCCTTCTCTAACCCCCCATGAAAAATAATGAATCAGAGGAGGAACTGCACCATCTACATTTCAAAGCCAAGAAATCTACTATAAGAAAACATGTAGTAGAAAATTCAAACACAATATTACAATTTTAATTCTGAAGGGCACTTTGAATTCCGTTTGGCACTTTTCTGTATTTATCTGTTGGGAATAGACTTAATAATATTTTATCAGTATTTAACTTTTTGGCAAAATAGAAACTTTGGTCATAGTCACAGCTCTAAAAAACTTTGTAAAAAGGTTGTTGTTTCTGATCAAAATAGTTTTTTTAGCAAGTGATACAAAATAACAAGAAAGTAAACATCTTTATATCTAATGTTAGAGCAGAAACTCTTTATCAGCATCTTATTTTAAATACAGTGAAAAAGTGAGTAGTGCTTAGGAAAACACAGAGCAGCAAGTTTTTTAAGGGGAATCAGAAAAATATCAAAATAAAGCACAGCCTATTAATGGCACAGATTTGTCACACTACTGCAAAGCAGTAGTGTTTTCTTTCTTGAAGGCACAAGTTGGAAATCCAATTACCCAGGAATTTAAAACACAGTTCTGAAGACAATGGCATATGACAAGGATAACTAACTTGGCACAAATTCCCTTAACTGGGATCAACAGCAATGAATCAGTGACGACGTTACATCTAAATTATACAACTCTGGAACTTAAGAGGTCCTCTTCATCAGCCCATATGTAAATCTGTAAAGGCACTGTGCAAAATGTGGACAGGGCTGGCCATACTTGGAATGCATGTTAAAAAAAAAAAAAAAGGGCACATTTCCTAGAAACTGAAGTTTACATTAACTAACAAAAATAACCAGTTTAGATATAACAGTAGGTAAGCTTGATAATAAGGCAGGTTCTACTTTAAAAGTCTTGAGGTTTCTTGAACAGCAGGCTTGAATTTCACTGGTTCTTCATAAAGAGACATTCCAGATGATGATGATGATGATGATGATGACGACGACGACGACGGCAACCAGAACACTAATCCCTATAGCCCACATCTTGCAATTCTTCCACTAGTATTTTCTCTTCAACTTGGCAGCACTTGTTTCAAACTGAGAGGTGCCTGCCTGCAGCGCATCTACACGGTTGTCTAACTCGCAGAGCTTCTCATCTCCTTCCAACACCTTATCCACATTAACTCTCATTATGTCCACCACCTCATCTACTTGATTTTGCATCTGCAGAAGTCTTCGATTACAGCCAGCAGCAGCACTTGAACCTGTGGTGCACCTGGAGACATTCTGGCAGCAACAGCAGACAAGGGTCCACAGAGCTGCCCTGCTCAGAGCAGAGGGCGGGGGCCTGAATCACCATCATTTCTTGTAACTGCATGTGAATTTACAATTATCTCAAAACAAAAAGTTCAATTTTTTAAAAAAGCAATTATTCTCACAGCCAATAGGTATGTAAAATGTTTTCATCATTAGTCATCAGAGAATTGCACAATGAAATCAGACCACACACACACACACACACACACACACAGAGAAAAGAACTGGTGATACAACATGCTGGTGAGAATGTCGCACAACTGCAGCTCTCACACATTGTTCATGAGAATGTAAAATTTTAGTTACATACTTGGGAAAACTGTTAGTATCTAATAAGACTAAATGTATACCTACTCTATGACCCAGCAGTTCCATTCCTGGGTGTGTACCCAAAAGAAAGAAGTGCTTACCGTATATACTCGAGTATAAGCTGAGATTTTTCGGCACAAAATTTGTGCTGATGTCGGGTTTTTCGGCACAAATTTTGTGCTGAAAAAACTCGGCTTATACTCGAGTATATACGGTATTTCCATCAAAAGATATATTCACAGTACTATCTGCAATTACACATACTGGAACGACCTAAATGTCTACCAGGAGTAAAGTGGATAAACGGTACATACTTACCAGATTGCTAGGCCAAACTGTACAGTCCTTTGTAAGAAACGGGGAATTTCTAACACAAGACACAGGAAATAACCTAGGACTTTATCACCATTGTGCTCTAACCCAGAGCTTCCCTCCAGTGACTAAAATGCTGATCCTCTCAGTAGTCCGGTTAGACCAGCCAGAACTGGGGTAACAGCAGGGTGACCACCACCTCAGTTTTCCCCAGGTGCCACCCATCCTTACCATTTTCTACGTGCACCACAGCATGTGAGAGCATGAGAAAGGTTAGGAAGCACTGATCTAATGGGAACTTACCTTAGCCATGTAACAATTTTGTGCTAATGTATAAAATCATCGTTAGAGACACCACATTTTATATCAAACGTTTTGTAATGTTCATACGTTTTCATCAAATAATTCTCATTAAGTCTTTATAAATTTTTCAAACATGCATACAAAGATTTTGCTAAAAAACAGGCACATCATTCCACTATAGTTAAAATACATACTTCGGGGTTGGCACCTGTAGCTCAAGTGGCTAGGGCACCAGCCACATACACCAGAGCTGGCGGGTTCAAATCCAGCCGGGCCTGCCAAACAATGACAACTACACCCAAAAAATAGCCAGGTATTGTGATGTGTGATGGGTGCCTATAGTCCCAACTACTTGGGAGGCTGAAGCAAGAGAGTCGCTTAAACCCAAGATTTGAAGGTAGCTGTGAGCTGTAATGCCACAGCACTCTATCCAGGGTGACAGCTTGAGACTCTGTCTAAAAAAAAAAAAAAAAAAAAAAAAAACTTGGATTTGTTTATTTACATTTATATAACCTGGTTTTAGAAGACAAGTTATTAACCTAGGAAAATAAATAAAAATACATAAAGTAAAAAGATGGACTAATGAACATATAGGATATATGTAATGAACATAGAACAAATACTAATGTTATACATTGGTGATCTCTCTAGTGGATAACAGATTCTTAATTTTCCTATGGATATTTTCCACACTTTTTACAAGAAATGTATGTTATAATTTATAATACTGGGGAGAGGAGAACAAGTGTGAGAAAGTAAGGATTAATTATTACAGTAAAAATCTGAATAGGGAATGGAAATAATCAGCATGAAACTAAAAAATAATCAGATCTGATTTTCAATCTTAACTCTACAGTTATTTCTTTGAAGAATCCTTGTTTAGATTCTCATTAGATTTCAAACTCCTCATTTGTTACATAAAGAAGTTAAATTAAATAACACAAAGAGTTCTTTTTTTCCACCTCTAAAGTTACACATATACCTATATACTCGAGTATAAGCCGAGTTATTTCGGCACAAAATTTGTGCCGAGTTCAGGTTTTTCGGCACAAATTTTGTGCCAAAAAAACTCGGCTTATACTCGAGTATATACGGTAATCATAAATGGCACTGGAATAATTGGTTATTTGTGTGGAAAAAAATTAACTTTAACCCTTCCTCAGACTATAGATGAAAACTAACTTGAGATAGATTATAGATCTAAATTTGAACATTATAAAACAAAAAATTATCTAAAAGAACACGTAAGTCAGTATCTTCATAAATATTCCAGGCAGGAGTTAAAGGACAGAGGTAGCATTAAGCAAAGTTCATAAAAGGCAAGAATGGAGGCCATGACCAACAGACAGGCTACAGCCCAGAGAGCCATACAAAATTAAAAGTACAGGCCCCACATTTAGGAGTACCTCTTTACAAGAACATCACCATTAAACATCCATCAGGACAACATGCATTTACTTTATTCACTTATATTCCCTTGTTATTCCCTGGTCTGTTTCCCCACATGATTAATGCTGCACATTTGCCCGCAGTGAGGATTTACTAGTATTGGGATCACACTCTGTGGCCATGGACTAGAGACTTACTGGTATCAAACTTTAACTTAGCCAAAACTGTGAGCCTCAGAGCCTGTTCATTAAACTCTTACAAAAAAGTTCATTTCTAAAGAGCCTAACAAATCTAGGTTTGGGGGGAGAAAAAATGTTCACAATTAAAGTAGATTTTAAGTTGCATCCACTTAATCTTTCATAAAGTAATCACTAGCAAATAATGATCTGTTTAAAGCAGTATCTCTCGACGTAGGTGCTACTGACCTTGGCCCATGTTACTTGTTGGGGGGAGCAGGGACAAGGTGCCTACGCATGGTAGGATGTTTACCAGCATCCTTGGCCTCTACTTTCTTTTTCTTTTTTTTTGAGACAGAGTGTCACTATGTCACCCTCAATAGAGTGCAATGGCATCACAGCTCACAGTAACCTCAAACTCAGTAGAGTGCTATTGCATCACAGCTCACAGCAACCTCAAACTCTTGAACTTAAGTGATTCTCTGCCTCCCAAGTAGCTGGGACTACAGGTGACCACTACAATACCTGGCTATTTTTAGACACGAGGTCTTGCTCTGGCTCAGGCTGGTCTTGAACCTGTCAGCTCAGGCAATCCACCCCACCCCCCTCAGCCTCCCAAGTGCTGGGATTACAGGTGCACCCAGCCCCCTGGCCTCTACTTTCTAAATACCAGTAACATACCATCAGCTGTGACAATTGAAAATGTCTCCAGACATTGCTAAATGTCTCTTAGGACGTAAAATTGTACCTTACTGAGTGAGAATAACTGCTTTAAAGCAAACAGCATAAAGAATTTAGATATTTTTAATAATTTATTATTGACTGTATTAATGTACACAGCTATGATTTAATTAAAAAATAAAAAATAAATAATAATTTATTATCAGAATTTTTATTTAAGAAACACTTAACAGTGCATTTGCTTTGAGCTAAGCACTGTCCTAAACACCATACAAACATTAACTGAATATTTGTAACAATCTATGAGATGGACATGATTATTATCCCTTTTGAGAGATAAGAAAACATGGGTAGAGAGATTACAGTTGCCCAAGGTCACAAAACTAATAAGTAGCAGAACAAAGATTGAAGTCAGGCAAGTTGCTCTTAAACTACCATTTGATATCAAAATCAAATATATCCTAAATGAAGAGAAATATCACTAACCTATGGTGCATGTTATAAATTAAAACCTGTGACTTAATATCCCCTATAGGGGGTCACTGTCTATTTTCCTATAGGGAAAATACAACTAAGACATAAAAAGCAATCTGACTATTCAGAAATGTGGTATATATACTTATACCAGTGATCTAACAGGTGGGAAGACTAGATAAGAGGATCATAATGACTCCAAGACTAGAAAGGACATTCCCAGTCTACAAGCACTAATCATGAAAAAAGAACCATAACATTCACAAAATTAAGCAAATAAAAAGTACTGATCCTGACAAAAAAGAATAAGCAGCTTTCCTTCCTCTTCCAAGATTTCCGCATTTTTTTAAATGAATGGGATAACGAATACCAAGCATTTAGTAAGTAACTAGCACAGATTAGGCACTTTTAAAAGGTTAGTTTCCATTATAGAATTATTCCCTTCTCCAATTCCAGTTCCTTTTTGTGTTGTGCAGGTTTATTTTATTAAGTGTTTAGGAGAGATATGCGTCTCTGGTAATCAAGTTATCTGAGAAAAGAAATGGCAACTGGAAAAACTATAAAGAACTCAGTTATGCTTCAAGTGCTCCTCCCTGCATTCACACATAGCAGAACCAGAACATATCAGGAGTGTTCACCAGAACCTACCTGTTACATGGTCAGGAAAGAACTGGACTGCATTACTCAGAGAAGTGAAGACATCAGCATGGCAATCAACACTAAACTATTTTTTTTAATTTGAACACAATTGTGAGGGAGTTATTTTTACATATTTACAGTGCACTTGCACTGTTGTATGTGCAGATTTGGTACATGGATATTTTGCACAGAGGCAAAGTCACCCAATAGGCATTCTCAGAACCCAGCAAGCAGTATCTCAGTCCTCAGCTGCCTCCCAACCTCCACCTTTCCACCCTTCCAAAACTCCACTATCACTCCACACTCTGTGTCCATGCCCACTTATTATGTTGCTCCCACTTTTAAGAGAGAACGTGTGGTACTTGTCTTTCTGAGTTATTTCACTGACAATAATGGCCTCCAGTTCCACCCATTTTGCTGTAAAACACATTATTTTATCCTTTTTTGTGGCTGAGTAGCACTCCATGGTGTGTGTGTGTGTGTATACTTATGTTAATATTTATATACATATAAATATAGATATGTGTATGTGTATGTATATATATACAGACACCACATTTTCTTTATCTAACCATTGCTTGATGGGACATTTAGGGTAATTCCATATCTCTGCTACTGTAAATAGTGCCATGAGAAACATACAAACGCAGGTATCTTTTTGACATAATGTTTTTTTCCCTTTGACAGATACCCAATGTGTAACTGTGGCGTCAAATGGTAGATCTATTTCGGCTCTTTGAGCAATCCCCATGGTGTTTTCCACAGACATTGCAGTCATTTACATTCCCATCGACAGTGTGTAAGTGGTCCCTTTTGTTTACATCCTTGAAACACCTATTGTCCTCTCACTTTTAATAATGATCACTCTGACTAGAGTAAGATGGCATCTCCTTGTGGTCTTAACTTACATTTCTCTGATGACCAGTGACCTTGAGCATTCTGTGATGTTTCTTGGCCATTTGTGTGTCTTCTTTTGAAAACGTCTGTTCACATCCTTTGCCTGCTTTGTAAGGGCGTTGTCTTTTTCTTGTTCCACTGTTTGAGTTGTTCTTAGATTCTGGATGTCAGTCCACTCTTGGATGCATACTTTGTATTTTCTCCCATCCTTAAGGCTGTCTATTTATTCTGCTATTTCTTTTGCAGTACAGAAGCTTTATAGTTTAAGTCTCCTTTGTTTATTTTTGGTTTTGTTGCATTTGCTTTAGGGGCCTTAGTCATAAATTATTTACTAAGCCCAATGTCCAGAAGAGTTTTCCCCAGGTTTTCTTCTATTATTTTTAGTTTTAGGTGTTACATTTAAGTCTTTAGTCCATCATGAGCTAATTTTTGTACATGGCAAGAGACAGGGATCCAGTTTCATCCCTTTGCATGTGGCTATCCAATTTTACCAGCACCATTTATTAAATAGGGTGTCCTTTCCCCAGAGTTTTTTTGTCTGCTTTGTGGAAAATCAGTTGGTTGCAGGTATGTGCCTTTATTTCTGGGTTCTCTACTGTGTTCATTGATTTTTGTGTCTCTTTTATACCAGGGTCACACTGACTGATTACTGTACCTTGTGGTGTAATCTGAAGTCTGATAATGTAATGCCTCCAACTTGGTTCTCTTTGCTTAGGACTGCTTCCGTGATTCAGATTTTTTGTAGATCCATAAGAATTTGAAGATTTTTATTCTACTTCTATAAAAAATGACTTTAGTATTTTGATAGCAATGGCATTGAACCTGTAGATTGCTTTCAGCAGTACAGTCATTTTCACAATATCGACTTGTCTAATCCATGAGCATGAGATGTTTTCCCATTTGTTCGCATCATCTATGATTTCTTTAATCAAAGATTTATCATTTTCTTGGTAAAGACCTTTTACCCCATTGATTAAACATATACCTAGATTTTTTTTGTAATTATTGTAAATAAGATTAATTTCTTGGTCATTATTATTATATAATAATGTACTGATTTTTGTACATTGATTTTTTTACCTTGAAACTTTACTGAATTTATGAAATCTACAAGTCTTTTGGAGGAATCTTTACCATTTTCTAATTATAAGATCACATCCATAGGCGAATGGATACTTTTCGAATTTGAATGCCCTTTATTTCTTTCTCTTGCCTGACTGCTCCGCTGGGACTTCCGGGACTATGCAGAATAGAAGTGATGACAGTGGGCATCCTTGTTGTCTTCCAGTTATGACAGCGAATGTTTTCAATCTTCCTTTGTCAGTATGACATTGACTGTAGGTTTGCAAATATGGCATTTATTGTTTTGAGTATAACACATATGTTCCTTTTATGCATAATTTGTTAAGTGTTTTTATCATGAGGGGGATTGGATTTTATTGGATTTTACAGAATGCTTTTCTTGCATTTATTCATATTTTTTCTGTGTGCTCTTTTGAGACAGAGTCTCACTCTTTTGCCCTGGGTAGGGTGCCACTGCATCACAGCTCACAGCAACCTCAAACTCTTGGGTTCAAGTGATCCTCTTCCCTCATCATCCCAAGTAGCTGGGACTACAGGTGCCCGTTGCAACACCCAGCTTATTTTTCTATTTTTAGTAGAGATAGGGTCTTGCTCTTGCTCAGGCTGGTCTTGAACTCCTGAGCTCAAGCAATACACTCGCCTCAGCCTCCCAGAATACTAGAGTTACAGTCATAAGCCACCACACCTGGCCAATCATATGGTTATTTTTAATTCTGTTTATGTGGTGAATCACATTTATTGATTTGTCTATGTTAAACCAACCTTGTATCCCTGGAATAAAACCCACTTGATTGAGGTTAATTATCTTTTTTTTTTTTGTGCTGCTAGATTTTGTTTCCTAGTACTTTTGTTGAGAATTTTTCATCTAAATTTGTAAGAGATACTGGGCTGCAGTTTCTTTTTCTGTTATGTCCTTGCCTAACTTTTGTATCAAGATGATGCTGGCTTCATAGACCAAGCTAGGGAGGCTTCCCTCCTCCTCTATTTTTTATACAGTTTCTATAGGATTGATATTAGTTCTCCGTTGTATGTCTGGTAGAAAGTGGCTATGAATCTGTTTGGCCTTGGGATTTTTGTTGAGACGCTTATTACCAATTTAATTTCATTACTCGTTACTGGTCAAGATTTCTATTTCTTCCTGCTTCAATGTTGACAGGTTGCATGTTTTCAAGAATTCAAGTATTTCCTCTAGGCTTTCTCGATTGTGGTTACAGAGGTGTTCATAGTAGTCCTAAAGAACCTTTTGCATTTTCATGTTATCAGCTGTCATGTTTCCTTTTTCATTTCTGATTGTGTTTAACTGAATCTTTGCTCTACTTTTCCTAGTTTTTCTAGCTATCAATCTTATTTATCTTTTCAAAGAACCAACTTTTTATTTCACTGATCCTTTCCATTGTGTTTTTGAACTCAGTGTGGCTTATATCTGCTCTGATATTAATTTCTTTTCTTCTGCTAGCTCTGAGTTTGGTTTGTTCTTGTTTTTCTAGTTCCCTGGTGCCAAACTAGGTTGTTAATTTGTGATCTCTCTGCCCTTTTAATGTAGGCATATAGTGCTGTCAACTTTCTTCTAAGCATTGCTTTTATTGTATCCCTGAAGTTTCAATATATTGTCTCTATTTTCATTCACTTCAAATTTTTTTTTTCTATTTCTAGTCTGATTTCATCATTAGTACAAAGATCACATTCAGGAGCATGCTAATTTTCATGCATTTGTATCATTTTGAGAGTTCCTCTATTTTAAGCCTATTTTTACTGATACAAGCACAGATGCTCCTACTTGCTTTGGTTTCTGTTTGCATGGAATATCATTTTCCACCCTGCTACCTTGAGTCTATAAGAATCTTTACCAGTTAGGTGAGTTTCTTGTGGCCAGCATATAATTACGTTATGTTATTTTATCCTTTCTACCAATCTTTATCTTTTAAGTTAAGCAGTTAATCCATTTATAGCAGGGGTCCTCAAACTACAGCCCGCGGGCCACATGCGGCCCACCGAGGACATTTATCCGGCCCACTGGGCGTTTTTGCCACAGCTGCCTGTCTTGCTTAGCAGCCAATTCCTCTAGGCCCGCTGGGTATTTTTGCCACCCTGACTGTCATGCTTAGCAGCCGACTTGTCCTGAGCCGCAGTGTGCATGTGCTGAATGTGTGCCAACTCTCTGACTCCGCTCCTTCTCTCTGTCTCTCCCCGCCCCTCCT